>RJWT010009310.1:0-25284 GCA_004365215.1 Cuniculus paca
AAAAACTATTATCTAGTAATACATAGTTTTTTTAAAAACCACAAAATTACACAGTAAATATCAAATCACTTTTGGATGTTTGACACACCAAAAAGTCAACCAAACAAGATGGTGTTATACCTGCCTGGTAAGGCATTTTCTGAACTTTACATCTTTCTTCTCCTGCTCTCCTCCTTAAGAAACTAGAATAGGGAAGGGAGTTTGAGTTGCAAGTGAAACATAAGTAGAGAAAATGTGAAGTAACTGAGTGTGACCTCCATTATCCCCCCACTCCACAAACGTGTCAAGTGTGTGAGCCCAAAGGAGCTCTAAGCTGGAGGAAGGCAGAAGTTTTCAGCTGGGTAAGAGGCTGGGCTACTTGCATGTTACAAATGAGAAACTCTGAGACTAGCTTGAGATTTCACCGGGCAGATGGGGAAGGACAAGTTCTTGAGAATCAGTCACGAGCACTTTTGAGAATGACTACACTGATTCTGTGCTTGCATTATATGGATTATGTGTTGTTCAACAAACTGATTACAAAAATGTCTTCTCCATTTTGATTTTTAAAAGTAATAAACATATATCTACTCAGGATAATAGTTAACAAAAATAATAAAGAGTGATGTCAAAGTTGATTACATCATCTTCTGTAAAGGAACAACTATAATGCTCTGAAATCTCTCAGTACAGTTCCACCACCCTTGTCTCTGGGTTCGGCAGCAATGGATTCATTTAAACTCATATTGAAAATATTTGAAAAAAAAAACATTGGATCTGTCTGTGCTGCACATGCACAGATTATTTAAAAACAAATTTGTAATTACTTCCTAAAAAATACTGTAAAGCAACTATTTACATAGCATTTACATTATGTTAGGTATGACATGTAATCTAGAGACGATTTAAAGTGTATGAGAGAATGCTTGTAGTCACATGTCAGCACTGCAGCATTTTATATCATGTATTTGAGCATGTGAAGATGGTCTTGGAGTAATTCCTTCTTGGATAAGAAGTGAGAACTATATTATCATTGTGTCTTTTCCCATAGTTGTATTAAAAGAAAACGATGGATTTATCTTTGTTCTTTTTAAAGATTTAATCTTTTTTCTATAGTATGTTTAATGAGCATGTGTTGCTTATAGAACAAGAAAAAATAATATTCTAAAAGAAAAAATATTACCCAATAGCAAAGAAGAGTCCATTAAGTTGAATTAATAGGTCAAAAGCTGATATCTATCACCTTATTAACCAGAACAACGACCAACAGATTTTATTCAACATTGGTAGAAATCATTTATGTGCATGATAAAAACCCTGAAGCCTAAATTGCTTTCGTATCCTTGAATATAAATGGATTCAGAGCTAGTTCTTTGAGATCAATCCATTTATGCCTAAGATACAAACAAGTCTGACTGACTTACTAGAAGTCCCCATACCTGATAAATCACAGAAGTTAACTTATTTTTCTCTCAAATCCTAGTATGAACAGTAAACATTTCTCTTGATCAGCAAACAAGCTTTTCCTCTACAGAGTTCTCCACTGCCTCTACTCTCAGAAACTCCATTGATTTTTTGTGACTTACCAAGCTTGCCTAGTTGGACATCTCTTTCAAACAAAGACATCCCTAAATGTCCAACTGAGAAAGTCTGCTAATTAATTTCCTTCTTCTCTAACAACTAAGGACTTTTAAAAGTCATGATTTCTTCTTTTTAATTAGATGCAATGATTAGAAAGTATTTCATATTACACGTCACTTTGCCCTAATTGCTTCCATTCCTCACTTGTTAATTAATTTTTGTAAAATGATAAAGAATTTTTGCCTTTAGGCCTTTGTGAATGTGTGTGTGTGTTTGTGTGGGTGTGTGAGAGGGAGAGAGAGAGTTTGTGTGCATAGAAACACACGTGTGTGCCTCTATGAGTGCTGCTCTTCCACTGACTACCCAAGAATAATCTTGAGGTAAGAATCAAAGAAGAAATATGTTCTATGTGATACAAACATTTTCACCAGGTTTGTTTCTGCTGCTTTTTGTTGGTTTTTTTTTTTTTTTGAGGAGTGTTTGTAGCACTGTCTTCAGTATCACTTTTCTTAAAGCTCCAAGTGTTTCTTGAGTATAGACTTCTAAGGTATTTTTAAAATTTCCCCACCATATTTCCATCCCTAAACTATTGAAAGCAGCCCACCATTTTGAAGGCTTGCATTTCAGGGCTTTGCCATACCAGACTACTGAATTTACATTTTCGTGCAGTTCTGCCGGGAGCTCAGTCTTGCCACATATACATGATATTCAAGTACTTTGCTACTGAACAAACCCCCTGACTCCTTAGTTCATGCTTTGATGACCACTGGTAGCAACTGCCCACTCTAATGAAAGACCCTGAGCCTTGCAGTGGCCCAAATATACTACAATAAGGGTGATACCTCCCTCTATTCACAGCTTCATCCCCAGAAATCAACCGTGATTTCTCCCACGGAATCTCATTTGCATATCTTCAGGCACTGCTCTCTCACCACTGCTTAGGAAGAGTTGTTTGCTTTGGCTCCTTGAAAGAACCATGATTTGTATAGTAGCCTCTTTGTTAGGCAAAGACAAAAGCCTATGTAGTAGTCACCACAGCTGACTCAAATACAGCAGCTTCTCTGCCTTTTTCACCCTTCTCTGCCCTGATTTCTCATTCTGTAGTTTCCCACTTTATTTTCTTCATCCTTGTATTGTCATATGCATGTTTTATTCATGTGTGCCTTGTCATTTTAGGGAAATTGTAAATTCTTCAAAGGAAGGACTCACATCTGCATATCTGTGTGGCACTGTGGAGGTCAGAGAGTACTTGCTCCAAAATACTAACTAAATTTAACAGTTCAGTGGTCAAAGACCATGGTTGTAAAGCCAAAATTCTTTCCATTGGGTGTGATTGCAGCAAAAGTCACTATACTTATTTACTTCATTTGAGAAACACTCTTTTTTTTTTTTTTTTTGCGGCACTGGGGATTGAACTCATGACCTTGCACTTGCTGGGCAGGGCTTAGACCGCTGAGCTAGATCCCCAGCCCTGTTTTTTGAGACAGGGTTTCACTATGCCATTCAGGCTGGCCTTGAGCTCACTTTGTAGCCCAGGTTGGTCTCGAACTCACAACGATCCTCCTGTCTCAGCCTCCCGAGTGCTGGGATTACAGGCGTGAGCCACCATGCCCAGCTTGAGATACACTCTTAATGGTAGCTCTGAATTATTTTTCACTGTCCTCAGTCTGGATTTTTGGGTCAACAGCATTAGTATTACCAGGGAATTGGATAGTAATGAAGAGTCTTGGACTTTATCTAAGACCTACTGAATTACTGTCTGTACCTTAATAAGATATCCAAGAGGTTTGTATATACATTAAAGTCTGTGAAGTCCTCCAAAATAGGACAGATCTACTTCTACCAATACCACCACCACCACCATCATCTCTGCCAGTACCATAATCATTACCCTCACTGTCCTCATTCTAATCACCATGATGCACCCTGATCACCTGACCACTATCATCATATCCTGCTACTTATTTATACAAGAAACTACACTGGGCATTTCATATGTATTGTTTTATTAAATACTCACAATTACCTAGTGAATATTCCTTTATTCCCACTTTATACACTTTATATAACAAGGTAGAACAGCTCACAAATGGAGGATTGAGTCTCAAAGACCATTCTGCTTGGACCTAAGAATTTTACTCTTCACCCATGCATTCCAGAGTTTTTCATTACAAATGAAACTTACAGCTGTTGCATAGATGTGTCATTCTGAATTTAAAAAACTTAATTGACAGAAGTTGTAGTTGGGGGGAAAATAGTACAGTACAGGTAGGATGATTCATATCCTTTGAAGTATAACTTATAATTTTTACTTGTTTTGGAGTTTTTTCCCCCAAGAAACCTTCCATAATTAGTCTTGCTTATAGCCTATCAATTGCTATTTTCCACTAGAGAGAAAAGGAAATACCAAGAGTGTAGAAACTATATGTGTTCACAATTTAATCCTTTTTACCCCTTACTTTTCACTTCTACTTTTTTTCCTTACAAAATATACCTTTAAAGGGTATCATAGTAGTTAAGCTTAATTATGTCAACTGATTAGCTTCAGAGCCACATAGTGGATTAGTAAAGCACATTTCTGGGTAGGTTATAGAGGAATGACTTTGGGAACTGTATCTGGCCCCTGGCCTCTTCTTCTCTGGCACTTTTCCCTTGCTGCCATGAGATCCACTATGCCCTTTTGCATGATGCTTTTGCCATGGACTGAATCCACTGAAACTATGAGCCAAGTTAAACCTCTCCTCCTTTAAGTGGTGTTAGGTAATGTTAGGAAGCCATTGGAGAGTTAATACATGTATTACTTTTTAAAAATCCAAGATTTCAAACAGTCCCAGTTTATGCAATAGAAAATAATGGTTTTCAATATATTTAAATCTTTGTGAAGAAAATTTTTTAAATAGAAAAACTATGTTTTCAACAAAATAAGAGTTAATTTCATTTCTGAAAGTTAAGTATATGCTACAGAAACATTTAAGGGAAAAGAAATTATAGAGTAGTGACTAAGAGCATCAGTCTTGGAATCCAACTGACTCAGTTTTATGTCATTGTATGGCCTTGACCATGCCTCTTCCTCTTTTTTATCACTGGTACTCATGTCTGTAATATAAGAATAATAATCCCCACCTTTTATGGATAGTAAAAATGATAATTAAGTTAATGTATGTAAGAAACATAATTCTCAGAAAATGGTAAACTTAACCAGTAAATAGTAGCTATTAGTAAAGTGAATTTCTTGTAAAAGTACTATTTTTTCTAAGTAAAACTCATGTATATATTCTCTCCTAATAGGACTTTCGTCTTGACACTTTTGTAATTTTAGTCATAATCAAATTTGCAGTTCATCATGCTTCTTGAAAATACAGTGCCCAGTAAATACTTTAGTAGAATTGAATTTTTACCTCCACTCTTCATGCCTTTAATTTCTACCCTTAATATGGACAAATATAGTATAACCATGAGAAAATTTTTAATGTGGAGCCCAATTTGTATGAATTAGCAAGTGGAAATCAAAACTGATACTTTTCCTTTCTCTTTTGAGATTTTCCTTACATTAAAGTAAAAATAAAATTGACATATGATTGAGCTGTTACTACTACTTCAGGTGGTTTTGTGATTGTTTTTTGTAGTACTTGTTTTTATATTTTTATTTTGAGGCAGAGTCTCGCTAAGTTATTTTCATCTCTTAAAGTCATGAAATTTTATTGAAAGAATTGTCCCATCAAAATTGAGAAATTTATTATCCTTAACTAGATGTTTGAAGAACAAATATCCACATATAGAAACTAAAGAATGGGCCTACATATGTTGCCCCACATGGGGAATATAGTCGAGCCAGACCTCCGGGCCCACTTTTGTTTTTTATAACTTTATGAAAGCCACAAGGCCCTAGTTACTTTTGATTTACAATAGAGACAAGGTCATCCTTATAATGAAAAAAAAAAAAGAAGGAAAACAATGTCTAATTTTCAGACACTCAGATTCAATTTGTCATGAAGATCAATGACAGTTTCATTCTCTATAAAGATGAGCTAACCCTTTAGTTGTGAAATTATCATGTTTTTTCAGACCTGATATTGTTGCTAAAATTGGGAAGCTAAAACTATAATAGAATGTTTTAACAATAGCCAAAGCATTACTCTTGAACATTAGTTTGTATAGCTTTCTCCTCTTTCCAAACAAAAGATATTCTATGAGTCCACTTCTTACATGTTGAGGACTGAGTGAGAAGTAGCCTTGTTCACAAAGATACTAATGAAACTAGAAGACCTGATGTTTTCTCAGAGACATATAGGGCTTGAGAAAGCAAGTTGTAAATCTGGAAACATTTGGAAATCAACTCAGAGAAAAAAAATAGATGAAAAGTAGAAGAAAAATGCTTTCTGACTTAAAGACATTACAGAACAAAAAGGAGAAAGAAAATAAAAAAGATGGGAGGTTCCAAAGGGGAAGTGTATGAAGCCTCTGAAATTATTTCTGAATTTTAGACTTTACCATGCTATTGAGAAATCAAGCAAATAACCATTTTCTCATTTAACAATTTCCCAGAAAAATTTTTAATTCTTTGCAGTGTCTTTCAGGACCAGGACTATGGTAGGAAATAAGCCAGGCACAATCCCTTCCTTTCATGGCCTTCTCTCAAAGGGTGTAAGCAGGCACTCTAAACATTGGCATGAAAACAACCAGAATGGCTTAATATAATAGTTTGGGCTGTTGCATGTTAACCATATTTCCAGATGAGTAAGAATCCACTCATTTTCTATGATTTCCTTTCCTAGGGTCATGTCAAAGGATGTAATGTAGCTTAATCTTATCCAAAGGTTGCTCCTATCTGCTATGTGCTCTTGAAAAGTAGACTAAAAAGGAAGGCACAACCTTTTTAAGCTAAAAGATTCATGATTGGTATCAGTGTTCACAGACTCAGAGGTTGTATATTGTTGCTACTACTTCTGCATCTCATTTTGTTTTGTTTCTTTGTTTCTTTTTATTTAGGGTTTTTGTTTTGGTTTTAAACAGGGCCATGCCATGTACTTCAGGTTGGTCTTGGATTCACTGTGTAGCCCAGGTCAGCCTAGAACTCACAGCAATACTCATAGTTCAACCTCTTGACTGCTGGGACAATAGGTGTGCACCACCATGCCTGCTCTAGTTCTTGACCTTACATTTCAGTGAAATTATGTTTCAAAAAGGATATTCATTGCTGAATATTGAAATTCCTAATTGTTATGGTTGTTGCATTGTGTCTATTTGAGAAGTTGAGAAGTTTAACTAAGGACTCAGCAGTGGGCCAGGGTCTTCCCTTTGTAAATATTCTTATCCTGTGCAAGAGGAGGGCTTAGAGATGGTGTGAGTACATCACCTCCTTGGGTGGGGATAAATTACTTACAATATAAGGGAAGAAAGAGGCTTGGCCCTCCTTTTGCTCTTTCTGCTTTTGCCATCTTCTGCCACCTTGAAGTGTTGCTCCTGTGCCATGCCACCCTGCTTTGGAGGCAGCTGATTATGAACCGAAACCTCCACAAACTGTAAGCCGAATAAACCTTTCCTTTCTTAATTTTGGGTGTCAGGTATTTTGTCTCAGCAATGAGAGAAAAATAACCAAGACACTAATGTTACTGCCTTTCAGAAACATTCACACCGCACATTCTATACGAAGTCAGGGTTAAGAAGCAATCTCTATGACCAACCATCATTTCTCTTCCAAGTTGGATGGTTTTGAGGAGGTGAGTCCTGTGATCCCATCTATTTCTACATGACTGTCAATTATTTTTTGAGGCCCTTTTACTATTGAGTCATGGCCAGAGCCATCCCAGCTGATCAGATCCTTTAATATTAAACTCTCAAAAGCTATTTGGTTATCACCTCACCCCAGAAGGTTTTCTGCCCAGCTGTAATTTTATGTGACCTCTGCTCAATCCCAGCAGCAATATGCAAGCTCCATGTGCCCATGGACTTATTAAAAGTGGGTAACATATGTCTGTCCATCTGCAGGGTTTGTGATCTGGCACTGACCTACTTGAAATGTCCTGTTAGAAAATGAGAGGGATATAGATCTTGCTATGTTTCGAATATGGTTTGTTACACTTAAATTTTATTTTATCTTTTTATTTTTTCTTTTTTAACTTCTTTATTTTAAAGAAAATAAAACTGAAAGAAATGAAACAGAATAGAGTTAATCAAAACTAAACAATGAACATGATACATGACTTTAAAAAAGATAAAAGGAAATCAACAATGGCTACCATAATGCCTCTTGCTGTCTTCAAAATAACTTCACATACCATCAGGCATAATAAAATCAAATAAAACAGAACAGAATAAAACCAATCAAAACAAAACAATGAAAGCAATACAGAACTTCAAACCAAGACAGTAGGAATACAACAGTGGCTACCATAATGCATCCTGTTATCTTCAAAGTAGATGCCTATACTATCAGACATAATAAAATCAAACAAAACAAAATAAAATAAAATCAATCAAAAGAAAACAAGTAAAGCAATACAGGGCTTCAAAAAAAGACAACAGGAAATCAATAACGGCTACTACAATACATTTTGTTATTTTTGAAATAGCTATCCATGCCATCAAATATAATAAAATCAAACAAAATAAAACCAAACTAAACAGAAAAATGAAAACAATACAGGGCTTCAAAACAGGATAATGGATTAATAATGGCAACAGCCTTCCCTTTTTAGACATTTCTTCCCCTTTCACCTTTACAACATCTATTGTACATTTTGAATCCCACTAACTCCTTTAGTTTTTTACACTAGGGAGACAACACGATATTCACCCATATAACTCTGAACCATTTCACCCATGAGCATGATCTCAAGTTGTATCCATTTACCTACAAGAGCCTCAAGCTTGTCTTTATTTATAGTTGAGTAATTTTACATTGTACACAAATGCCATATCTTTCTTATTCATTCTACAGTTGATGGGCAAACTACCCCTACTGTTTTTTTCTGGTTCCCTGTCACAGAGAGCATTGGTTTCTCTCCTTTGATTTTTAGTCCATGAATTTTCTTTTGAGTTAAATGTGTTTCTTGAATAAAGAATATTGATGGATCCTGTCTCTTGACCCACTCTGCCTGCGTTTCTTTTTATTGGTGAATTGAGGCCATCTACATTATTAGTTATGGCCAACATGCACTGGTTTGTCTCTGCCATGCTATTTTCTTGCTACCGGCTCCCTACTTTTCCCCTCCATTCAATTGTCTGTCCCACTTGGTGATCCCCCTCTGCCACTGTTACTGGAACCATGGTCTTTTTTATCTCTTTCTAAAATGTCCTTCAGTATTCTTTGTAGGGTTGGTTTGGAAGTCATGAATTCCTTCAGTTTTTCTTTGTTTGGAAGTATCTTGTTTCTCCATTAATTTTGAAAGATAGTTTTGCAGGGTAGACCAAGAAGTTGTTTTCTTTGAGTACTTGAAATACTTCACTCCAAACTCTTCTTGACTTGATGGTTTGTGTTGAGAAATCTGTCATGATTCTGATGGGTTTTCCTTTATAGGTGATCTGTTTCTTTTCTCTAACAGTGTTTAATATTCTGTTCTTGTGTTGAATTTCTGGAATCTTGATTATTATATGTCTGGATGTAGATTTATTTTGGTTATGGCTAGCTGGAGTTCTATATGCCTCACTTCTCTGAATATCATATCCTATTCCCATGTTTGGGAAGTTTTCTGCTTTGACTTCTGTAAATATACTTCTAATGGCTTTTGTGTTGACCTCTGCTTCTTCATTCATACCTGTCACTCAAATTATTTTGCTTCATGTTGTCTTGCAGTCATTGAATTGTTATTTCCTGGTTCCTCACTATTTTTAAGATGTCTTTTCTTTCACAATCACAAGCTGCACACCTGTGTTCAAGACCGAAAGTCTAACTACAGTTTAATTTCTTTCAAGCGATTTTGCCAGCTTTCAATGGAGTTTTTAATTTCCTGGATATCTCTTTGAATCTGTTTCATGCATTCAAAATCTCTCTTACATTGTTCATTCATGGTTTCCCTCATTTTCCTATACTCCTCTATTTTTTTTAACTATGTCTTCTTTAGAGATGCTTAGCAATTCTTTTATTATGTTTTTCATTCCTTCTTTTATCTGAGAGTGTTTCTGTTTGGATTTCTTATATAGCCTCATAAAGTTGTTTCTTTACTTCAGTTGCCATCACTTCAGAAACTTTAGGTGTGCAATTCCCAATCTCTTCTGTGTTTACATCTCCTTGACTTATTCTCCATGGGCTGGAGTCCAGAGACTGCCTTTTGCTTTTTTGTCTTGACATTTTCCTGAGTTCTTCCAAACAAGTGCATAGTGGGGTCCCAGGTACTTCTCGTGTTGGCTACAATTCTCCAGAGCATGACTGTTTGGTTCTCCTGGCCAGTGTTGGCCAGCAGTGGCTTCTGGGTGTGTTGTTGCAGAACTGGCTGCTGTTTTTCCTAGCCCATGTTGTCTAGCTGCAGTGGAAAGCATTCCTGATGGTAGCAGGAGTATGCGGGGGCATAACTGTCTGCTGCCTTCCAACCAAGCAGGTTACCTGCTGGAAATGTCTCCCAGTAGCTGCTGGAGTGTGTTCAGGGGCCTCATGCAGGAGTTTAATCCCCAAAGTTATAATTCGATGCTATGGAAAGGCTGGAACTTTATCTGACTGTGATGTTCATAGGTGGAACCTATTACAAGTGCTTAGTATTAACTAAGATCTTTAGGGTAAAGCCTCCATGATTGAATCCTTGTAACCTGATAAGCATAGAGAGAGACACACACACAGACAGAAATGTATGTTCTCTAGTTCTTATAGAATGTCACCTTGGAACTCTGCAAGCTAGAAGACCATCACCGGATGTGAGCTCTTGACCTTTCATCTCCAGAACCAGGAACTTGGGAAATCTGTTTTCTTATAAAGTTAGCCTGAGACAGAGATTCTGTAATAATAATGAAAGACATTAATAGAGATATTTTGAACAGTGAAAAAGGACATGACTGAATATGATGCAGTATAAAAGATTCAAGGCAGACTATAAGTGTTTTTTGGTCATCTTTTTCAAGAGTTCTACATTTCTGCACTCCAGAGTCACCATTACTGTCCTTCAGACAAAGTATCAGTTTCTTATTTAAAGGACAGAGGAGTTCAATTAGAATCATAGAAAAAGAAACGAGGAGTGGTATCTGTGCAATACTTTTCCATGGGTCTTATTTGACTGGTTCTAAAATTGTATGTAAGAATATACTAACTCTCCATCAAATGTGTATTAGACTGATTTAAACACGACCAAAAATTACTAAGAGAACACAGATACACACTGGACTGAGCCATCTCATTTAATTTTATTACTTAAATATTTACACTAGTCTCATTGGATAAAAATAAAGTAAAAGAGATAATTTAAATAACAAAGAAATTCATCTCAACAAGCATGTATGAGCACAAGAGAAAGAAATGTGAAATTGCTCTCCCTTAACCTAATGTCAGCCACAGAAAAAGTAATTCTATAATAATTCCAAAATTTGAAGCGTGGATATGAGGATTGACTCTGTTCATTACTCATATAGTATCATCATACTCATTCCATGCTCAGCTGAAGAAAGCAAGGTCAGTTCCAGTGTTGTAGGAGAAGTAGTTGTATTGAATTGAGAAATTCAGTATCAGTTACCAATGTGGTATGTAAATGTGGCCATAGAAAAATTTGCATCCATTGTACAAAGAATATATCAAACAAAAACTTATCAAGTCACAGCTTCAAACACACTAATAACTAGTACACAGAAGTCAAATGCAAGTAATGGTGATTCATCCTTATGAAACACAACCACTAGCTTCTTATTTTATTTTTATTGCAATTGAATTTGATATACTCATAGGATGGCTGTGTAACCTTGAACCAGTAGCATAAATTGTTTCCTTATCTGTAAAACCAAAGAGTCGGGCTTTTTGATCACCTGTGTCCCTTTCAGTGGCATCATTCTCACTCTGAGTTATTAAATCCCATTTTGTATGTAGAATAATCTAATTGGGAGAGAATTTAGTTGAAATTCCATTATGAAAATCAGCAGTAGGAAACCATTTTGTAATGTCAAGAAGAATCAGACAAAATGGAGTGTGTGATCTGGCTGAGTAAATTATTAGGATTAATACTAATGAGATTCTGTTTTCTTGAATTGTCTTTTGACAGCAACTGTTATATAAAAAGGTAGGATTAACATCTCCAGAACAATTCAGTGTAGTTGGCAAATAAACAAATACTGTTACCAAATTACCTTTAGTCACAATTATCCTATTGTCTGTAAGATTAACCCTTTCAATAAATTTTACTTAGAAAAAAACAGCTACTATTTCCAGTCAAGTGTTTAATTTCAAAACATATTAGAAAAATAACTGTTTGAAAGCTTTATATATTTGAAAAATTTATTGGGCACATTTGAAAATCCATTCACGGTAAACAAAAGAAAAATAAAAACAAACTATGATTTCTGATAACTCTCAAAAGATACTAGGAGCTATACTATATCTATGGTGAAATTGTGGGTCTATTTTTTAGTTACATATATTCTGCTAAACTAATAGGTTTTTTGCAAAAATTTCAACTGTGTCACAAAAAGATTATCCTGGCCAAAACAGTGTATAAACTAATGGAAGTGCTTCAAATTATGTTCCTATTACAAAAGTTAAATTTTAACCTAGATTTTAGCATTGCCCATCAGTCAGGAGAGGAAAATTTCATTTCCTGTTAAATTCTTTGCAAAGAATTTTTTTCACAGCTGTGTGTTTAGCCATCATAAAATGTACTTGCATTTTATAGCCCTGAGTTTTCTGCTTATGTAAACAATTATGGAAGAAAGCACTGAAACTCAAATTTTTGAAAGTTAATTGAGAGCGACAGGTCTAAAATTTAGAATTCATAATATTTAAGATTAGAGTTTAGGTTATTCATATCTAATCAGGTAATATTTTGATATCTTGGCCAAAGTGTTTTAGCTCCTAGTACTTACTGTTACTTCTTGTCCTGGTTACCTCCTATTTAGGACCAACTAAATAGTTAGGATCAATCATTTTATGTTCCACAACTCAGGAAAAAGGATAACTCAAAAGAACAAAAAATGATCAATTTTTGATTTTTGGCTTTCAGAAAAACATAATCATCATTGTAGGGAAAGGTGAGTGTTTCATGAGGGGAGACTTCCTGTTCCCTCTGTCCCTCTCCCTAAACCCCACCTGCTAAAACAGAACTGAGTGAGGATGCAGATCTGAATGTGCTTTCAAAGTCCCTGAACTCTTGATGGAATCCAAGGTGAGGACAATGGGAAACACAGACAGAATGACAGGGCCCTGTCCTTAGGGTAGCAGATTCTTCCCAATACCTTGTACACCTATGCCGTATTTGTTTCCTCTTTTCTTTAATAACAGAACTTGAAGTGTTTACCGCATTGCCTTCCAGGCAAAAGGCTGCGTTTTTCTTTTGAGAGAGCCAAGAAACTTGGAAGAGAAGAATACTCAATAGAGCAAGAATAGAAGGCAATTTTCTAGGTCCCCCAAATGACAAGGAGCAGAAGGATCTAAAACTGTCTGGCAACTGAAAACAAGGAAAAATCACAGAGACTAATGGCCAATGTCCAGAACAAGAACTTATCAGTTAATGCTAGTGTTGATAGAGAGTAATCACTCAAAGAACATTGTGTCTACAGCTACTGTATGCACCATGGCATTATGGACAATCATTGGCATTTAGACACAGTCCTAGAGATAAAGGGAGGAAGTAGAGAATATCTGATTTCATAAAATTAATTTCTTACCTTTTAAATAATGTAATATTTTGACATACATTAATTTATTGTTTGTTTTATTTTGTTTTTTGGTGATAGGAATTGAAGACATACATTAGTTTCTAAAACACTAAAGTTTTAAGAGCAAATATTTATAAATTCTTATGTTTCTCAATTTGTGGTCTGTGAATTTTACTTGCTACCAAAAACAATTGGTAAGTGGTAAAAGACCATATAGTTAATATTTTAATAATGATAATGAGTTGCTGGATTACTCATTGTATTCATTCATTTGCCATTTTGTCAGCCACATGTACATAACGTCTGACATAAATTCATAAATATAGGTTGAATTACTCCATTTTACTTACTGTAGTATTGCGTGAATAAATTGTGCTCAATAATTATTTGAATAAATTTAAAAATTGCCTCTCTTTTGTTTGTAATATGAAGAAACTGCCTAAAATTTCTATAAACATCCCCAACCTACACACCAACACATAAATACACGTTCCCTAACAGGATCTATTTTGTTTTAGCAGCGTATTGAGTAACATCTCTCTTTCCAAGCAGTCTGAGTTGTAGTTTACACATAACACAAATTTTTATCTGGCAATATCCACAGGAAACCTTCCTATTTCCCTTTTTGACCTTAGACCCCATTACATGCTAATTATTTACAGAGCATGTATTCATTTACTTATTTTTAGCATCCATCATGTACCAGGGACTGAGTTCTCACTGCAAGATTAGCAGAATAGGGTTTATATGATTTGAGTAGGGAGAAAAAAGTATGAAACAGAGGAATAACTGTTAAAGATATGGCACATTTGAATTTCATTAATCTAGTCAATAGGTAAAATGTAGGAAGGGCAGTGGAAAGATAAAAGAATTTCACAAAGTGGAACAATGTATTTGAACACTTGTACATAGACCCTAGTTGCGGGTAGGGGTGGCTAAAAACATTCCAATTTCACAATGAGTATATCAGAGAGAAAGAAAATGAAACTGAAAAGGAACGTGTACACTAATGCAAATGTTATGAACCATAAATCCCCAAGAGGAAACTATGGGGAGGGGACCTCATTCTCAAAAAATCTATCATGGAAATGAGAGTTCTGTAATCACTACTTTCAAGCCTGAGTCTTCCTTGAGGTGAGTTAGTTCAGAACAACAGTCTTCCTTTCTCCTTCTCTAGAAAAACTATCTAGAGATCTGGACAGACAGTTACCACCAGATTTAACTGACTTTATTATTGTATATTTTAGCAACTATTTAGAACCTTGACACAGGCTTTAGATTAATTTTATTGATTTTTCACAAGATTTACAGTTTATAGCTTTTTTTTAAAGTATTTTATTTTCTACTCCCATTGCCAGGTCTCAGTATTAGCCTGGAAATCTTTTTCAGGAAGAAAATTGGTTTGCCCTTCTTTCCAGTGTTTCATCTGGAGCCAGGACTAGAAAATGCCTTTCAAGATGAGAGACAGTTATAATATATAAAATTATTGACCTAGAAAAATGCATAATTTTTTATATTCCCCAAATGACAACATTTAAGATATTTCAAATTAACAAAGAGATGGAATATTTGCTAACAGTCCAGGAGGTGAGAGAATTTTTGTTGGAAAATATTATAAACTTCACAACTTAGACACTAACTCGTAATAGCAGGATTGTGACCAACTTTTACTGGTGACTCCAGGGAAAGAAACACCAACTCAACAGCTTATGATAGAGTGAGAACAAATCGGACTCACATGAGTAAATACCATACTGTCTCCCTAGTGTAAGAAACTGTTTGTTGGGTGGTATTGTGTGCGAAAGTATAGACAACTATTATGAAGAAAACAAGAGACCTTATTTTAGCCACTGTTGATTTCCTGTTGTCTTATTGTGAGGTTGAGTGTTATTTGCATTATTCTTTTCTGATTTGCTTTGTTCTGTTTTGTATTGTTTTATTCTCTTTAAAAAAAAAAAGAAACTGAAAGAGTAAATAAGATCCAAAATCTACAATATATATTGTGAAAGGGTAAGAAACTGCTCAAAGAAGAAAAATAACTGGAATAGAAGAAAGGAGAAAAGAAGGAAGGAAAAAGATATAAATTTGTATATGTATGTATAAAATAGCTAAGATGATTATATGACTAATTCTTTTAGTTTTTGGAAATGCACAGCTAATACTCATATGATTAGATCAATTTTGCATGTATCTATCTGGTAATCTAAGCAACTCTTTTGGAGATAACAATATGCAATATTATAGCCATTGTCAAATTCCTATCATCTTGTATTGACAACCTATATTGTTATTTTTCTGAGGTTTTTGCTTTTTTTTTTAAAGCATACAACCAACTGAAATAAAACAGAATAGAGTCAGTTGCAACAAAACAATGAAAATGGTACATGACTTCTATACAGGGTAAAAGGCAATCAATAATGGCTACCATAATGCCCCTTGTTGTCTTCAATAGAACTGCCCATACCATCAGGAATAAATAAAATCAGACAAAAATAGAATGTTATGCTTTATATATAGATGCCCCCGCCAAGCCTCATGTAGTCATGGAAGTGGCTGAATCTAGTGTTTGTGATTGACTCATTGTCTACTACTGGGATTGGTGATGTGAGTTCTGCACTCACCCAGGGTTAGAGCTGATATACAATGTAAGGTTGGAATGGGGGCGTATTTTTCCCCCTTTTGCGTGGTTTGCTCTTGCAGCTTGCAGCCACAATGAATGGCTGCCCCTCAGCCACACCACCCTGCCTTGGAACCAGCTGAGTATGGACTAAAACCTCCATAACTGTAAGAAATAAGCTTCTCTTTCCTTCACTTTGGGCATCAGGTATTTTGTCTCTACAATGAGAGAAAAGTAACTAAGACAGAATTTGATACCAGGAGTGGGGTCATTGCTGTGACTATACCTGACCATGTGGTTCAAGAGCCTTCAGGAATGGGTTATGGGAAGAGTTTGGAAAGGTTTGGAGATGTTGCCTGAAAGAGAAGCCCTGGAACAGCTTAGGCTGTTCCATAGGGGAGATTTTGATCAGAGCTCAGGAGACCACGAGGCTGATAGAAATCCTGCCAGTAGAGACCAGGGCTGGGAGGTTTCTGCTGGAAAGAAGGGCTGTGTTGGGTGCTGGACTCCAGATGATGAGTGTTATGGCTTGACAAAAAGTTTGTCTTCATTTTGCTCATGTCCAGAGACTTTGCCTGAGACTAAGGTAAAGGACAGTGGACTAATTAATCTGGCAAAAGAAATTTCAAGGCAGTCAAATGTTGAGGCAGTACCATGGCTCTTGTTGGTGGCTTTTAGCCAGATTTATGTTGCAAATCAAGAGCAAAGAGCCCAGCAGGATGATTTAAAACATTGTGAGTTTGGCTAGAAAGGAAGCTCCCATAAAGCTGTGGATGATAAAGATAGAGCTGAGACCTCAATTGCTGAGGAACAGAGAAATAGAAAGGATGGTCTGAAGGCAATGCAAAAAGCATCCATTCTCAAACCTTTGCAGCTTCTAAACTGCAAAAGTGGAAGACTTTGCTATGAGGAGAAAACCTCAGAACACCATGTTCCAGAATGGTGGCAGAGGTGACAGGAGGTTCCAGAAAGGTGGCAGCATAGAAAATCTGTTCTTCACAATCAGGTTCAGAGTGCCCAGTGATCCAGGCACTGGACCCCTACAGCCAAGAGAGAGGAAAGCCTGGCTACTGCTCCAGCTAGCAGCAGACTTCAGCATCATCCACATGGTTCTGGTTTTAGGTGCATACAGAATGCACAAGTTCTGAGGTTAAGGCAACTTCCACCCTGATTTCAGAAGGCCTGGAGGGCCAAGCAGTGTGTCCCTGAGGGGGCAATAAGTGAAGCTGTGAATGTGAAGCCAAAGTGGAGACCCCAGAAGTTTGAAAAAGCCAGAAGCATGGATCATCTAAGGAAAGCCACAAAGACTGAGCAGAGTGGGACTAAAAGAAAAGCTGTGGGAACTGAAACCCCTAAAAGTGCCATGGAGGTGGAGCCACACAAGCCCTTCGGAGCTCACAACTTGCCACAGATTGCTTCAGATGCTGGTTATACAGCTATAGGACTTAACATTTGCCCTGATGGATTTTGGATTTACTTTGGTTCCAATGCTTTGTGTTCCCATTTGTAACTTTGGAATGGTAATATCTACCTTGTACCATTGCATGCTGAAAGTGTTTAACTTTATTTTCATTTGTACAGGGGCTTGCAGCTAAGCATTTGCTTTAGATCTCAGAGGACACTTGGGACTTGGACTTTTCAGCAATGCTGAAAAGGACTTTGGCAACACTTGGAGATGGACTAAATGTCTTTTGTATAAGGGATATACATGACTCTTGGGGTACCAAGGGTGGAATGTTATGGCTTGTAAATAGATGGCCCACCCAAGCTGCGTGTAGTCATGGAAATGGCTGAATCTAGCATTTGTGATTGATTAGTTGTCTAGTGCTGGGATTGGCTATGTGAGTTCTGTACCCATGCAGAAGTAGAGCTGACATACAATGTAAGGTTGGAATGGGGCATTTTTCCCCCTTTTGCATGGTTCACTCTTGCAGCTTGCAGCTGCCATGAACAACTGCCCCTCTGCCACACCATCCTGCCTTGGAACCAGCTGAGTATGGACTAAAACCTCCATAACTGTAAGAAATAAACCTCTCCTTCCTTCACTTTGGGCATCAGGTATTTTGTCTCAACAATGAGAGAAAAGTACCTAAGACATAGAACAAAATAAAACCAGTAAAAAAACAAAAAACAAAAAACAAACAAAGGAAAACAATGTAAGCAATACAGAACTTCAAGATACTAGTAAAACAGCAATGGCTACCATAATACTTCTTGTTATCTTCAAGATAGTTGCCTACACCATCAGACATAATATAATCAAACAACACAGAATAGAGAAAAATCAATTAAAACAAAACAATGAAAGCAATACAGGGTTTCTAAACAAGATAATTGGACAGCCTCGATGGCTGCAATTAAATATTTTGCTATCTTTAAGATAGCTGTCCATGCCATCAAGTATAATAAAATCAAACAAAACAGATTAAAATGAAACTAATCAGCACAATGAAGACAATATGAGTTTCAAATCATGCTAATAGATTTACAGTGGTCATTTCCTTCCCTTTTCAGATAATTCCTCCCTTTTGACTTTCCCAATGTGTATTGTGCATTTTGGATCCCACTAACTCCTTTAGTTTGTTATACTAGGGAGACAACATGAAATTCTCATGTGACTCTGAACCATTTCATCCATAACCATGATCTTGAGTTGCCTCCGTCCACCTACAAGAGCCTTGAGGTTATCTTCCTTTATAGCTGAGTAGGTTTCCATCACATAAAATGCCACGTCTTTCTTATCCATTCTGCAGTTGATGGGTAAATTACCCCTACTTTATTTTCCAGCTCCCTGTCACATAGGGCATTGTTCTCTCTCCTTTGACTTTCAGTCTATGAATTTTCTTTCTAGTTTAATGTGTTTCTTGTATAGAGCATATTGATGGATCCTGTCTCCTGATCCACTCTACCTGTGTTTCTTTCTATTGGTGCATTGAGACCATCTACGTTAATAGTTATGGCCCTCTTGCACTGCGTTGTCTCTGCCATGCTATTTTCCTGCCATTGGCTCCCTATTTTCCCCTCCATTCAATCAATTGCCCCCACTTGATGGTCCCCCTCTGCCATTGTTCCTGAGACTGTTGTCCTTTTTATCTCTTTTTAGAATGTCCTTTAGTATTCTTTGTAGGGCTGGTTTGGTGGTCATGAATTCCTTGAGTTGTTCTTTGTCATAGCAGTATCTTGTTTCTCTATTAATTTTGAAAGAAAGTTTTGCAGGGTACATCAGTCTGGGTTGGAAGTTGCTTTTTTTCAGGACTTGTAATACTTCACTCCAGCCTCTTCTTGACTTGATGGTTTGTGTTGAGAAGTCTGCCATAATTCTGATGGGTTTTCCTTTATAGGTGATCTGTTTCTTTTCTCTAACAGCTTTTAATATTCTATTTTTGAGTTGAATTTCTGGGATCTTGATTGTTATATGTCTGGGTGTAGATTTGTTTCGGTTATGGCTAGCTGGAGTTCTATATGCCTCACTTCTTTGAATGTCACTTCCTTTTCCTATGCTTGGGAAGTTCTCTGAAATTATTTCTGAAAATAGTCCTGATGTCATTTGTCTTGATCCATGTTTTTTTGCTCACATTTTTAATTCTTAAGTTATGTTTCTTTGAGTTGTCTTGTAGCTGTTAAATTATTACTTCCTGAGTTCTTGTTATTTTTAAGAGATCTTTCCTTTCATGATCACAAGCTACAAACTTGTATTCAAGGTTTGAAAGTCTATCTTCAGTTTCTTTCAAGTGGTTTCACCAGCTTTCAATAGTTTTTAATTTCCTGGATATCTCTTTGAATCTGTTTCATGCATTCTAAATCTCTCTTCTATTGTTCATTCATGGTTTCCCTCATTTTCCTATGCTCCTCTGTATTTTTATCCATGTCTTCTTTTGAGATGCTTAGCAATTCTTTTATTATATTTTTCATTTCTTCTTTTACCTGGAATAGTATGTCTGTTCTAGTTTCTTTTATAGCCTCATGAAGTTGTTTCTTTACTTCAGTTGACATCACTTCAGAAATTTCAGGTGTGCAACTTCTGATTTGTTTTGTATTTACCTCTCCTGGACTTGTGCTGCTTAGGCTGGATGCCAGAGATTGCCTTTTCCTTCTTTGTCTTGACTGATTCCTAATTTCTTCCATGCACATGGGTAGTGTGGTCCCAGGCATTTCCAGCATTCGCTATAATTTCTCTGAAGCAAGACTGCTTGGCCCCTCCAGTCAGTGCTGGCCATAGGCATCCAACAGTGGGTGCCTGTGCCTCCAGACCAAGCTGGGCACCAACCCACAAGGGCCCTTGGAGTGTGCATGGCAGCGGATCCAGCCAGAGCCTGCGGGCCCAAGTTGGCCAGGAACCCATGCAATGCTCTCCAGAATGCACACAGGAGCAGAACCTAGTCCAAGCAACTTCCATAGGTCTGCACCCAACCTGGAGCCACTGGAAGAAGCTGGCAGCAGTCCTGGCCCCAGGCTTATCCTGCTGGACTCCAAAATGTCTCCTGGCCAATTGCTCTTTCCCACAGGAGGACTGAATCCCCTCTACTCACTGCCAGCCAGCACAGACCTCCATGTCCGCTGCTCTCCTTCCCCACTGTGCCTCTCCACAGAGACCTCTGGAGTCGCCAGCCGCCACTGTGACCATGCATCCTCAAGCTCCAACAGCTCTTCTCACAGAGTGAGTCTGCTCCAGGCTAAGGCACCACCAGCTACCCCTTCTTCTCCATTTAAGATTTCTTTTTACTCTCTCTGTGGGCTTCAATTCACACTTCAGATTCTTCCTGGGTCCAGGGGACCCACTTCCTTCCTTTTGTCCTCCCCATGATGCTATATTCTAGCATCTGAACTGTTTCTCTCAAAGAATCTGTTTACTCTGCTGCTTATTGTTCTGCCATCTTCCTAGAAGTCTCATTTTTTCTCTTCTTGTAGTAGTTGTTTGTATGACTCTTGTTTTTTGTTTTTCTTTTCTGTGGTTTTTTTTTTTTTCCTTTTCTCTTTAAAATAAAAAAGAATTTTAAAAAAGAATGAGAAACCTGAACTTTGAAAAAATTATCATGTGGTACCATATTCCTTAAAATTGCTAAAGTAGTAGGTAAATCGATATGGGCTGAATTTAAACCCTGGTTCAGAACTGAGTCAAGCGTATAATTACTACCCTTCAAAGAAGACAAACCAAAAAATTGGTGTAAAATTTCCATTTCCAAGAGATTCACTATCCTAAACTACTATATTTCAACCAAAGATTTTACTAAATGATAAATGATAAGCTCTCAAGACAAGGAAAATGCCTGAAAACAGTGAGATTAGGAATACCAAGAGAATATTAAAATACCACAACTGTAACCAACTCAAATACTGGCTTTTCAAGGGCAAGATAATTAGAGAAGGCATTACATAAAACTTCAAAGCCTTTCAGTTAAAAGGAGATTGATAAGAGTCAAAATTATAAATAATGCTTTATGTATTTTATAAATAACTAGAATAAAGAAATTAAGTTTCCAAACACAAAGAAATGATAAATTTTCAAAGAAATGGTAATTACCCTAGCTAAATTATTATGCCTTGCATACATACATTGAATTATCACTTTATATTCCATATATGGATATAATTACTATATGTGAGTAAAATACTCTTTAAAAGCATAGACAAAAATAGAGCAAACAGAATGTTTTAAAAATAGACCATAAGTAACTTTTATAACAATACTCTGGGCTGAATTCAACTGTGGAAGTCAAAGGATCTCTGTCTTCTATTTGTTAGCAGACTCAGATCTGGGTTAGGGACTAGTCACAAATAATCAGGGAATTTGCCGATTTATAAAGATGTCCATGTGGCTGAACATTTTAGAAACAAGTCCTATAAAGCAAACAAGTTAGAAATAGACAAGCATCTGATTCTGTAAATAAAGTAACAAGCTCCCCCGTCCCACAATAAAACCAAAAACTAAGAATTCACTACTTTGTAAGAATTAAGACCCTACAAATAGAGGCAAACAAAAGTGTCATAGGAAGAGCTATATCATTTATTGGTTGAAAAAAAAAAAGACCAGTTATACAAATGACATCAATGACACTGCTCCATGGGATATATTGGAATGCAACAATTCTCATCCTTCCTTTATTTTCTGAGGGGAATTGTTTACAATGTAAATGAACAACAGTACACTTTTCTTGTTGGTACAATAATGGCCTTATTACCACCATAGCAGATCACATTGTTCAGAGCACTGAAACTCTTCAAATGATGAGAATTTCAAACCATTCCAAAAGCTTTAGCAGTATCCTAACTTAAAATTGTTACTTTGGGACTATTATTAGAAAAACACTCCTTTTACTTTTGGTAGCAGGGATCGAACTCACAACCTCACACTTGCCAGGCAGGCACTTAGGCCACTGAGCTAAATCCCTGGTCCTTGTCTTTTTGAGACAGGGTCTCATTATGCCATTCAAACTGGCCTTGAGCTCACTTTGTAGTCTAGGCTGGTCTCAAACTCACAACTAGCCTCCTGCCTCAGCCTCCTGAGTGCTGGGATTACAAGAGTACACCACCACACCTGGCCACATTCCTTTTTCTTCTGACAAAACTTTTGCAAATTTAATAGGTAAGGATCTACTTCACAAATGGAACTGCCAAATAATGCATATTACTCAAGAAATATTTTTATAAGTCTGAGTAAATTCTCCTGCATGCAATGAAATTAGAGCTGATAAGGATATTAATTTACCTGCAATTATAAATGATTCCAAAACACCTGAAAATTACCTGCAGTTCCAAAAGCTCAGTGGGCAAAAGTCTTTCACATTTGGGCAAAAATAACTAGAGCAGAATGTACACATTTCTAGACTCATTGTTTTAAATTTTTACTTAAATTTCTTATTTGTGCTTTAAGGTTGAAGCCACTGACGATCTTGTCCCAACTGTGTTCCCTTCCTGGAATATTTCAGTTTACCCAGCAAGTTATAGAAAAACATATATTTGTGAATAATAGTAAGTCTTGCTCCTTACTCAAAAGACTTTATCATCTTTACCATTTTCACTATTCTAGAAAAATAGAAAACAGTAATGTAATATTAAAACTAAAATTACCTAAATAATCAAATCCCTTTAAACTCCCTCAGTAGTAGATTACCCTAATCTCTCCTGGTCCTGTACTCTTCCTGAAAGCACTCACAGATTTTCTCATGAACTACACTGGCATCATTGTGCAATGAGGGATAAATCCTCCAAAACCTGACTGCAGTCTTACACACACTCATGTAGCTAACTGGCATCTAGAACTAACTCAGTTCATTCAGAACACCATTAACATACGCAAGTTCTTTTTTCCTCATTAATCCACTACCCACTAACAAAAACAGGTGGTATAGTGTCTTGAAAAAATCAGGTTGATGTGCATGTATTATCTCATTCAAATCTGGCAGCAACTCTCAAACTATATTTTACTATTATCTCCATTTTGTGAAAGAGAAAACTCAGCCAGTCATGGTGCCACAGACCTGTAATTCCAACTCTCTGGAAGCCTAAGGCAGGAGGATCTGAAATTCAAGCCCAACCTGAGCAAAATAGGAAGAATGTATCTCAAAATAATAAATAAATAAATAAATAAATAAATAAATAAATAAATAAATGGACTTGATGATGTAGCTCAGTGTAAAGGCACTGGATTGAATCCTGAAAGACAGAGACAGAGAGAGAGAGAGACAGAGAGAGACACAGAGAGAGAGAGACTGACTTGCCTAAGCTTAGACATCTACTAAGCATTTGAACCCAAGGAAATTAACTACATAGAAAAAATAATACACACAAATATCTTGACAAATTAACTGCAATCGGATTTCACCAACACTGGGTAGTTCTTCAAAAATGAAATTCAATTTCACTTGGTGTTATAATTCATAGAACTGGGGCCAAATTTATTTGTCAAAAGTGTTAAGTGTTCAGTAATGTCTGAGGAACATCTCTCCTTCAGGGATTTTATCACATTGAAAATTGCTACTCAGTGTTTATTACGTGGACCATGAGCAGAGCAGAGATAAGTCTTAGAGATAATAAGAGAATGCACAATCCAACTGTCTTATAAAGACTCCACCAAAAAAAGCACAATGTTGGTTTTTAGGGTAGAGTGATAAGAGAATGCACAGGTTTTCAAAGCCATGTGCAGTTCTGTTATTCGGTGATGGTCTTTATTATGAAAAATGACCTGATTTTTCAGTGCTCACAGGTGCCTGTGATTGGCTGAAATTCCCTCTACAACTTTCTTCCAGTTCTTCAAATATGTGAGACTGACAAAAAGGAAGCTGGCAAATTAATGCAAAGAATTTTGTTTCCCATATGCAGCACTGCCCAGATTATGCATATGCATATTGTTTTCTCATTAGAGTTTACTGAAAAGACATAAAATAATAGAGGCACATTGGCAATCTGTAGAGAAATGGAAATAATGAGGACCTTGTCCCTTTAAATTCCTTTAAAAATATTTTTAGAAGGCAATTTTTGTTGATCTTTATTTTCACTGGTGTATGTTAAAAAGCTCTCCTGAATTTGGTATTGTTTTGCAGTAGACATGACATGCATTTTTCCTGAAGCCTGGGAAATTACATGCAGGCCCCATGTGCTTTTCTCATCCTGAAACTTACATTACAAGCGCTTGATTTATGGGTCTTTTAAAAGTCCAGAACACCCAAAGATCTGCCAACTGACTTTTATTTATTATCAATTTTCTCTAGTGTGAGCTGAAGTAACTCCATCATTTATTCTTCACCATTACCATATTCACTATTATCTACCTATATTCTTTTTCATTATGTGAAGTATTAATGTTCCTTTCAAATCCCTTTCTACCCAGTGCTTCTCTTCATTTTATTTCCCCAGTTTTGCCTTTCATTTTCTTTGCTAAATTTTTACTTATCTGGTGATTGCTATCAAATCCTTTTGTACTAACCTCAGATTTTGAACTTTATGATAAGTGCTCTATAGCCTCATTTTAATTATCAAAATATAATAGTAATACTTGGGTTCCAAAGTGCATTTGATTATACCATCCAGCCATTTGATTTCAAAATGAATATGCATAATAGAGGTTATATTTTAAAGGCACAGAATTCCACACCAAGTATTTGGAATTTTCTGGGATCAAATTTCTCGTTATTCAGTATGTCCCAACAATGGAATCAATTTTAATTGAATTCATCAAAGGAATACCCCTGAATGACTAGTGCATTGTGCATCCTTTGCAAGAAAGACCTTTTATTCCATCATGCATTTTTGTAATGCTCAAACAATCAAAATCATGTTCGCTTAAAAAGCTTATTAATCCCAGTGGCTGCTTGGCAGGTACAAGG
>RJWT010009311.1:0-25269 GCA_004365215.1 Cuniculus paca
TTTAACTGAAATTTGCTCCCCATACCATACCCAGGATTATAGACAAGTTTTAGTTTAAAGACATTTCAGAATTATTCTGGCCAGGTGTGGTGGCACACACCTATCATCCCAGCACTCAGGAGACTGAGGCAAGAGGATTGCCATGAGCTGGAGGCCAGCCTGGGCTACACAGCAAGATCCTGTCTCAAAAAAAAAAAAAAGTTATTGTGAACATTACCTTTGGCCTCCACTGATGAGAGCAATGACTGCACGTGCAGGAGTGACGTTGTTAACCATAGCTCTCAACGCTCTGTCGACATCCTCTCTTATAAAAGTATTTGATTCTCCAGCCTTATGCAACAACACTTTGACTGTAGTATCTAGTTCTTGATCCATGCTCTTTCTCAGATAAGTGAAAAGATCACTTAAACAGACCACAGCCGCGCGAGAAACACCAGAGCGTAAATTTTTCACCTAAAAAAAATTTCAAAACATGTATTTTGCTGATATTCTGCAAAGAAAACCCCAGTAATAATAACTTTTGAAAGAGTTTATCTATTTTAATTTAATTTAATTAATTTTTTTTCTTTTTTCTTTTTGAGGCAGTCTTTCTATGGGGTTCAGGCTGGCCTTGAGCTCACTTTGTAGCCCAGGCTGGTCTTGAACTTGCAATGATCCTCCTGCTTCAGCCTCCCGAGTGCTGGGATTACAGGTGTGCGCCATCATGCCTGGCTAAAGTAATCTATTTTATTATGTACTATCTTACATCCTAATAAATCAGCATCTAATAATTTTTTTTAATGTAACAGTTTAAGACATTGGCTACTTTCCATAGACGCTGACTTATCACACAATATAGAGATGTTTAAAGAGTTTTAAAGGTCAAATGAGTATGGTATATTTTGTTCTTTATATTAAAACAATCCTTAAATTACCTCTTGAACTACGGCAAAATTTGCTTCATGCAACTTAGTGTTCAGAATCTCAGAATGAAAAGCAGCTAAGCATCTAATAAAATTCAGTCCCTCAATTTTCTTTTCCCTGTGAGAAAAAGGAATGACAAAATCATTTATTAAATAGAGTTCAACAGAAACAGAATCTCAAATGTCCTCTTTTTTCGCATGTTGAATACTGCCAATGAAGACATTTTTTCTAGTTTTCCTTATTATTTAGGCAACTCAAATAAATGAAAATACATGTAAATATCTTTTAAGATACAAAACCAATACAGACAGTCAAACTAAGTTCATCTTTTTTTGTACTAGAAAGGAGCATTTCTTCTTTGGTATAAATGCCATATTCTTTCTAGACAGTAGATAGACAAAAAGGAATGATAAAAGTTGAGAAACTAGTAAAATAAACCTGGAAGAAGCAAAGTTGGAAATGTATGACCCAAGTAGCATTACCTGTTTCTATAACTTTATTTCTTTTCTTTCTTTTTTATTTTTTTATACTGGGGAACAAACTCACAACCTCGCTTTCCTAGGCAAGCGCTTGTGCTTCTGAGCTAAACCCCCGGCAAATTGTATTTATTTTCTACTATCAACCTAATGAGCCAGATGAGGAGTAGATGGATACCTGCAAGAGTGTGGGGTTCAGCTAGGATTTAGGAATAACATTCAAATTTGATAGTTTTCATCTTGTAGGTTTGCAAAATATGATCTAAGAACAGTTCTCTTACTTGGTAATACTGCTTGCAGTCATTTTTACAAAAGTATTTAAATCTGATGAACAAGTTTTGCAAAGTGGTAAAAGAAACCTGGAGAGTGCAAGGTGGCAAGGACATTTAGTAGTACCCTGCTTCAAATTTTTCATTTTTTTGGTAAGTATGAAACATTTTATTGTCATGGTTCAGATACAGAAACAACCCAATTCCATACACATAATCAGAAAATAATAGAAAGCAGAGTCAAGAAGAAAGGAGACAGAAAAAGAAACTAATATGTAGTGGTTAAACATTTCCCAAATTTGATCAAAATTATAAACTCTTCAGATCCAAGGACAGGCTAAGCAGAATAAACCACAGAAGACTATACATGGGTCATCATAATCTAATTGCTAAAAGGAGTGTTAGCGGATATTCTTAGAGGAAGTTACAGAAAAAAGGTATTACATATAATAACAAAGATAAAAACATAGAAATTTTCAAGTTGGAAAATATGCAAGTCAGAAACAAAATGAACATATAAGTATTAAAAAGAAAATAAGCCTGGGTTACATAGTGAGTTCAAGGCCAGCCTGAACTACAGAGCGAAACCCTATCTCAAAAATAAATAAATTTGAGCCCAGTCTGGGCAATTTAGTGAGTAAGTGACACAATACAATAAAATGGATATAAGAATAGTTAAAAGGTAAATTTCATTATACACTTACTGCAATTAAAAAATAAATGTAGTAAAAGTAAATAAAGAAATGAATGAATAAATGTAGCAAGATGAAAAATTTAATTTATTTAATTTTGTTTTGGCACCAGGGATCAAACTCATGACCTTGTGCTTGCCAGGTAAGTGCTTATGCTACTGAGCTAAATCCCTGGCCTGCAAGATGAAAAATTTAACCACAAATTGGTAATTTCATTAATGTTCAAAACAACTCAATTAAATCAGATATGTCAAAAATAAAATAAAATAAAATATAATTCAGATATGTCAAAGTAGACAAACTCCATCTAAGTGCTCTACACAAAAAACACATTTTATAGATATACAGATATAGATTATAAGTAAAAGGAAAGAAAAAGATACAACTTGCCAAAACTAATCCTAATAAAGAAAGAATATTACAGAGGTAAGAAGACTACCTCATAATAACAAAAGGGTCTATTAACCAAGAAGACAGACTAGTCTTAAATGTATAGATTTAAAATACATGAATAAGAAGCTATATGCAACTACATATAACCCAACAGCATCATACAAATTCATCTGAAATTGTCATCTAAAAAAAACCCAAAAATTTCTGACTTCATGAATTTTATAATTTAGTGAAAAAGAATATAAAATATAAGGGACAGTGATACATGACATCAAGAAAAAGTAAGACAGCCTAAGAGGACGAGGAAAAGGCACAGTTTTAAGTTAGGTTTATGAGAGAAGGCTTTTCTGAGGCAGTGGCATTTGACAGAGCTGTTATTGAAGTGAGAGAGAAAGTCACTGGAAGAGAAGAGTTTTCAAAGGTGCTGAAATAGAAAGAGGTTAGGTATTCAGGAAACAGTAAACCACAGTGGATAAATAAGGCAGAGTATGCAAGGGTTAGGCTACAGAAAGACGAAAGAAACACATGGATTTTGTAAGCTGCTCCTTCATTAATTGTGCCATATTAGTCAGAAATAAAAGTTTCTGGTAAGAAGTAAAAAAAATCCCAAAATTCCCTTGAGTGTTCTCTAAGGGAGTCCCTGGAGTGTTCTGAGTGATGATTTCCATGGTTTGATTTCTTTCTTTCCTTTTTTTTTTTTTTTTGCAGCACCAGTGATTGAACTCACGACCTCACACTTGCCAAGCAGGCACTTAGGCCGCTGAGCTAAATCCCCAGTCCTTTGGGTTGATTTATTTTAACAACATTTTTCTGGTTACTATATGAGACAGAGCAATGACAACATGGAAATCAGTGATGAAGGGCTTAGACCACAGGGTTGGTAGCTGAGATCACAGTAACAGGCCTTCAAACACAGAGCTAACTAATGTAAAGAATAAGAAAAAGTCAGCACTGACTTGGCATGAACCACTAAATGTGCACAGAGCTACTAACTAAGGTGGTGAGTACTCAAGGGGAAACTTACTCAGGGTTGGGAGGAGGTGAAATAAACAGTGCTGTGCTAAGAATTTTTACATCTATGAGCTTTATCAGGTATCTTGTAGTTTTCCTGTCTTTGTATGATTTCAGTATCAGGGTAATGCTGATCTCAAAACTGAGAAGATATGCCTCTTCACTGTTCTCAGTCTATGGAGAACGGGTTTCTTCCTAAAATGCTTGGTATAATTTACTACTGAAAGCATTCAAGCTGGGAGTTTTTTTATTTTAAAGAGAATAGAACAAAACAGAACAAAACAAAGCAAAAGAAAACAGAATAGAGTCAAACATAATATAGCATTTCAAAACAGAACACTGCAAGCTATACAGGTTTTCAAAACATAACTACAGGAGATTAACAATGGTTACTCTAGTGTCTCTTGCTTTATTAAAAATGGTTGTTCATACATTTACAGACAATAGTTTTCTTTGTAGGAAATTTCTAAACTAAAATTCAAATTCCTTCACAGATATTGGGTTATAAACATTATTTATGTCTTTGAGATTCGGTAAGGGTTTTCAAGGAATGTCTGTTTCATCTAAGTTGTTGAATTTACAGGCATAAAGCTGTTGATCGTATTTCCTTTCCATCAGCTTAGCAAGCTACTTGATGAGTAGTGATGTTTCTTCTTTCATTTTTAATGTTGGAAACTTGTTTCTTCACTTTTTACTTGCTTAGTCTGAGCAAGGGCTTTTCAACTTATCTTCTCCAAAAACTTGTTTTTGCTTTCATTAATTTACTTTAGTTTTGGTAGCTTTCTACTTCATTAATTTCCACACTATTTTCATTATTTCCTCTCTGCATATAGTTTAGGCATCGTTTTTCTTTTAGTATTTTAATGTAAAAGGTGAGGTCACTGATACAGAATGTTTTAAATATAGGTGTTACATAGTTATAAACTTCCATCTAATTTAGGTACATCCCATTTTAATATGCATCACTCTTCACTTATTCAAAATACTAATGATTTTTAATTCTATTAGATTTTGATTTCTATTAGATCCATGAATTATTTTCATAAGTATGTTATTTCCAAATATTTGCAGATTTTTCAAATACCTGGTACTAATTTCTTATTTAATTCCAGATAACCCAATTTATATAATCAAATTCCTTTTTAATCACTTCTTTTGAATCAAGCATGGCGGTTCAGGGACTCCCCAGCACTGGGGAGGCTGGGAGAGAAGCCCAGGAATTGGAGACCAGCCTAGGCATTATAGTGAGACCCTGTCTCCAAACAAACAAACAAACAAACAACTACTTGTTTTATGACTTATTACATGGAATTTCTTGGTACATGTTCTGTATTAATCAACGCTTCTGCTGATTGGACAAAATACTTGACTCCCGTGACTTAAAGGAGGAGAGGCTTATTTGGCTCACAGTTTCGGAAGGTTTAGACCATCATCAATTGGCTCCAAGGCAGGAATGCCCTGGTGGAAGAAATCTGCTCAACTTACGGTAGCCAGGAAGTGGAGAAAGGAGGAAGGAGAGAGATATAGACCTTCCAGAGGCAGCTCATCCCCATGACCAACTCCTCCACCTCCCAACAGCATATTCAACTAGAAGCTCATCAATAGACTAATCCACCACTGAGCACCGCACTCCCACGATCCAATCACCTTTCAAAAGCCCCACTTCTGAGCACATGAGACTTCTGGAGGACATGTTACAGCTAAACTATAACATGCTCCTTGTGGTCTTGAAAAGAACATACATTTTGCTCTTTTAAGTGTTCTATAAATGTCAATTAGGTCAATGTGGTCAACAGTAAAGTTCTATTAATTAATGAAAAGAAGTCATTAAAGCACCAAACAGTTGTGGATTTATTTCTCCTCACTTTTTATCAAAGAGAAGTTCTTTTATATAGTAAGAAGATGCTCAGAGTTGTTTTGTTCTCTTGGCTGAATTAACAGCATTAGCATTATCAGTTACCCACTGTTACAGCTTATGTTTAGATGTCCCCCCAAAGCCTCATGTGGTCACAGGTGAGGCTTTTTCAAGGTGGCTGGACCTAGAGCATGTGATTGATTCATGGTGCAATGCTAGGATTAGGGGTGCCAGGATTAAGGGTGAGAGTGCTATCCACCCTAAAGGCGGGTACCCTGCATACAATATAAGGGACACAAGGAAGCTACTGTTTGCTTGTTGCTGGTCCCTTGCTTTTGCTATCTCCTGCCTGCCATGGACTATCTCTCCTCTGTGATGTCCCTCAGCCATGTACCTCAGCCATGCTGGCCTATGATGGACTGAAACCTCTATGAACTGTAAGCCAAATAAACCTTTACTCTTTTGAGTGTCAGTTATTTTGTTTCAGCAACAAGAAAACACCTTTAGTCTGGCTGTGGTAGACAATTAGAATTGTGTATGGCACTTATGATTCCTGTCCCATGATGTACATATGCTGTATAGTACTCTCTCCCTGTAAGGGTGAATATGACAGACTATCACTTCCCATGAGCAGGCTAAGTTTGATGGAAAAGGGATTTGTAGACAAAAATAAGATCTTTTTTTTTCTTTTTTGGTTTTTTTTGAGACAGGGTCTTCCTATGCAGTTCAGGCTGGCCTTGAGCTCACTTTGTAGCCCAGGCTGGTCTCAAACTTGCAATGATCTTCCTGCCTCAGCCTCCTGAGTGCTGGGATTACAGGAGTGCGCCACTATGCCTGGCTATAAATAAGGTCTTTAATCTGTGAATTTCTGTTAATCAAAAGGGAAGTTATTCTGGGTAAGCTTTACTTTATCAGGGGATCTCTTCAACGAGATAAAAAGCAGCAAGTATTCTCCTGTGATGGTTTAAGAAGTAAACCATCATATTAGCGAGGATGTATGTTTGTGTGTGTGGCCTGAGGGTGGCCTCGAAGCACTGATGGGGTCCTCAGCAGGCAGCTGGAAGGAAAATGAGGACCTTGGGCTCATGGCCACAGGAACTAAATTCTCCAACCAATGCACTTGGAAGAGGACTGGGAGCTGAGATTGCATCCCCCACAACCCCAATCTTGATGTTGGCCTAGAGAGGTCCTGAGCAGAAGAGTTAACACTAGTATCTGAACTCGACCCCCAGCATCTATCTGTGAGATAACAAAATGTGTTGTGTGATGTCAGCCTGTGGCTTCCCAGCACTCAGAAGGTGGAGGCAGGAGTAACGCCACAAGTTCAAGGCCAGCCTGGACTACACAGTGAGACTCTGTCTCAAAAAAAAAAATACAAAAAACAACTGTTAACATTCTTTAAAATATACTTTCATATTAAGGCAGTCCTGTAAACTATCTTTTGTGTTGGCGATTTTGTATATCTTTTGTTGTTTTGTTTTATAGTGTCAGAGGCTGAACCCCAAACCTTGGGCATGCTAGGAAAATGCTCAAATGATGAGCTACAACTCCAATGCCTTTTATTTTAATTTGAGGATGAATCCACTAAGTTGCCCAGGTGACCCAAGAACTTCTTTGCTTTCTGGATGCTTCTAAGATTTCCTCCATCACTAATGTGATCTCCTGCCCTAACCAGTACTCAGCTGAATGGCTGAGCAGAATCCTCTGAACCTCTCTGGAGTCCAGGGTGGAGCTCTCTCCTCTGACGTTCTTCTTACAAATGCTAGCCACCTTAGCCTCCAAAATGCCCAGCTCTGACGCCGTCGCTATCAGTATCTGTCTGCTTTTCCTCAGTTGGAGAAGTGACCTGAAACTCTCTAGGAAGTAAACTGGACAATTATAGGGCTCACTTTGCTTATTTTTGGTCTCTTAGGGATTATCCTCTATCACTAGTAAACAGTATCTTGAAAACCTTGTTGCATATGTTTTCTAAGATTATTTTTTAAAAGTTCTTTTAACTTTGAGGGCAAGTCAAGTCCCTATTAATCCATCTTGGCAGGATGTAAATTTTAAGTGGTGTTTTGTTTTTTTTTTGGATAAGTTAAATTGAAATTATCTGTTGGAACCCAAGTAAAAAGTGTTATGCAGGCACTTGGGTTACTTGAGTCTTAGAGCTCAAGAACATATCAGGGACTGAACTGCACATTTATGAGAACAGAGAAAAGATAGAATTTAAAGCTACAGGACTAGTTGGGGATACAGTTCAGAAGCACAAGTGCCTGCCTAGCAAGCGCAAGGTTGTGAGTTCAATCCCCAGTACCAAAATAAATAAATAAATAAATAAAATAAAGCTACAGGACTGGATGAATCTTTTTAAAAAGTTAGCAAACTATGCCTCTGGGAGCAAAAGTGGCCCTGTCCGAACATTTTGTGAGTAAAATTTTTTAAGTAAAAATTTATTGGAACACAGTCATGTCTGCTTACACTAGGCTGCTTTTTCACTACAAACAGCAGAGTTTAGTATTGACAAGTATAAATATTTATGATCTGGCTCTTTATAAACAGAAATTGTCCCTGACCTAAAGTATGAATACACATTAGAGAACAGCAGCAATGAACTGTGCAGAATTCCTAAATCTGGGAGCCCAACAGGAGAAAAGAAATCAGGGAGTACACGGCATTGAAGACTTAGATTGAAAAAGGGGAGAAGGAAGAGAGATATGGAAAAAAGATGCGCAGCTTAGGGAAATTTCTAAACACAGGAGTTATAAATTACAGTACACTTTCACCCCCATATTGAGGATCAAACCCAGGACCTTGCACATGCTATGCCCTGCCACTGAGCTACACCCCCAGCCCTGTAACATATTCTTATGTTGGTGAGGATGACTGAGCAGAGGCAGAACGGAGGATGAGGAATAGGATGGGACTGCTGCAGACACTGAAGGAACAGAGGGGCAAATAAGACAAGGTCAGCCAACAAATGTCCCAGTTAAAACAAGCAGGACACATGCTGACACTGTCTTTTTTTGTCTCCTTACGTTATTGGCTGGGCTGGCTGGGTGGCTACAGAAGCTGCAGTGAGAACACACAAGCACGTCAGGATTGTTACAGTACCTTCCACAGAGCAACAGCGGAATAGTGTGGCTGGCAATTTAACAATGAAACTACGTGGAATCTATACATAGAATTCTAGTTGATTTTTCCCTATTGGTACAGTATTGGGAAATGGTAAAATTTGTATCCCAATACTAAAGAGTTTTCATAATCTGTAATAAAATTAAGTTATGTCCTAATGGTATACGATATGTTATAGCTGGTAACACAGTCATATGAGAATTCAGCTACATCAATCCGTAAGTTCAACGACATTCGTAAGTTCAAAGACTCAATGCCCAAGAACTAAAATAATCTTTTCTAACACTATTAACAGGAAATGTGTTTCCAGGTTTTTAATTAAAAAAAAATCTGTCAAATCATTTGGAACTTGGTTTTAATTGAAAGATGGTTAACTTACCAATCCTCATCAGCTAAAAGCCTCAGGGCTTCTGTCAGTGCCACTTCAGGTTTGGAAAACGGCCGGAGCTCCAACGAATCCATTATTTCCGGACTATGAGTGACAGAAGACATCCTCTCTTTATGCTGTGGAACGGCCCCAGGAGATGCGTCGCCTAAAACAAAACACGTTAAATACAGCAGGAGAAACTCGACACAAAAGATAGAAATGGTATTCTGACTACAGATGCTATAAATATTTCTTGTGGAAACTAGTAGTACAAGTTTATTCTTCAAAAACATTATAATACCCAAAAATAAGCTACTTAAATTTTTATTTTATTGAAAAATGAATAAATGCCATATAATATAAATATTTAAGTGGGTTTTTAGTCATGAGTCATGAAGTGGCTTTAAGAGCTGAAAGAATATGACCTCATCTGTAAAAGCATACGGAGAAGTACCCATTTTACTGTAAAACTAACAATTTTAAAAAATGAAGCATCTATAATAGAATCCCCGTTGGTTTTCCTTATTGGTATAATATTCACGGTCTCTCACAAATCCTCAGATCATGCAGAGTAGCATGAACACTGTTTCTCCCACAGTCACAGATGAAGTGTTTTCCAGACGTGAAGCAGTGCCCTAGACGTGCGTGTGAGTGCTCACGGAAACGTCCTGAGAGCACTTCACAAGTAAGACAAGAGAGGGAGGGGTCAGACAGGAAAAGGTCAAATGAGGATGGGCTATCGGAAGTGGGTAAAAACTTACTGGTTCTTTTTTCATGTTAAGAGATATTTTTAAGAAGGCAGTATCAGGCACTAGAAAATGGATGTCATAAAAGATTACTAATTGTGTTTGGGAGAAAACATTACATGACATTCCAAATATAAGAAATTTTACTTGATGTTGTGTATTAATCGCATATGTAAATGCTTGTACCAGTCGTTTAAAATCCAAAGCCAACGAAGTATTAATTGCATTAACTAACACTTATTAAATATTATGTGCCAGACATTGTGATAAACGTCCTACAAACTTTACCACATTTATTTCAACAAGGCTGAAGAAGACAGTCTCATGATCTTTACTTGTTTTATTTTCAAACAAGATCCTCCTAAATTGACCCGGCTGGGCTTGAACTTGCCATCCTCCTGCCTCAGCCACCAAGTGCTATGCACTATCATATCCAGCTCATTCTCTTTACTTTGAAGCTGAAAAAATAACCAAATTTTGCTGCAGCTAAGAAATTTGTTTAAGATTCCAATGCCACTGGGAGTGGTGGTGCATGCCTGTAATTCCAGCACTTGGGAGGCTGAGGCAGGAGGATTACTGTGAGTTTGAGGTCAGCCTGGGCTATAAAGTGAGTTCAAGGCCAGCCTGAACCACATGGAGAGACCCTGTCTCAAAAAGATGGGGGGGGGGAAGAAAAAGAAAAAGAAAAAAAAATTCCAACGCCAATGAGTGGCATTGTCAGTACTTAAGATTTAGGACCATAACCTATGACTTTATATGAAGAGATTTAAGACAGAATCTCTGATTTCAAAAAAAATTTTTAATTTTTTTTTTTTCTGAGACAGGGTCTTGTCATGTTGTTCAGACTGAACTTGAACTCACTATGTAGCCCAGGCTGGCCTTGAACCCAAGGCAATTCTGCCTCAGCCTCCCAAGTGCTAGGATTACAGATGTGCCCCACTACATTTGGCTCAAAATATCATTTTTTTATTTACTTTTTAAAAAAAGAGACACAAGAAGGATTTTATTTATTTATTTTTTGCAGCACTGGGGATTGAATTCATGACCTTGCGCTTGTCAGGCAGGCGCTTAGGCCGCTGAGCTAGATCCCCAGCCCTGTTTTTGAGACAGGGTCTCACTATGCCATTCAGGCTGGCCTTGAGCTCACTCTGTAGCCTAGGCTGGTCTCGAATTCACAATGATCCTCCTGCCTCAGCCTCCCGAGTGCTGGGATTACAGGTGTGAGCCACCACGCCTGGCATGAGAAGGATTTATTAAAGGCAAATATAGGATGCACTCAAGAGCACAGTGGAGTACTCAGAGAAATGAGGTACTCGAAGTATTTTTTAAAATGTTAATACACATCTTTTAAAATTTATTTTTATTAGTACATGTTTGTAGTACACATTATGATCTCAAGGGATATCCGTTTTTGTACATCTGACTCTATGGCACAGTAGTACTCCTCGGTGTATAAATACAACATTTTATTTATGAATTTGTTGATGCACAAATAGGCTACTTCTAAGATTTAGCTATTATGAATTGTGTTGCTGTATACCTGTATCTCTGTAATGTCTTTAATTCTTTGAGGAAGATACCTAGAAGAGGAATAGCTGGGTCAAATGAAATTTCTAGTTTCAGTTTTTTTGAGAAATCACCATACTGATTTTCATGATGGTTGTACAGGTTTACATTCTCACCAACAATCAATTCCAATTTCCTAGGCTGCCACTATTCTGGAGCATGGAGCTTTGGGGCTCTCTTCTTACCTTTTTTTCCTCTCACAGATTGACCAACATTTGTTATTATTTGATTTCTTGATAACAGCCACTGTTTCTGGAATAAGATGGAACCTCCAGTGTTAATTTGCTTTTCTCTAATGGCTGGAGATGATTTTTTCATGCATTTTTTGGCCACTTATACTTCTAAGAAGCTGATGGCAATGTTTTCGAAAGGAGAGCACTCATTTTTTTATAACCCTACTTCACTTCTAAAGATATTTACATTTGTGAGAAAAATCGTCATTTTTTTAATGAGAATTAATATTTATTATAGTTGAAGCTACTGGGTCTTGCAAATTTCAGTGTTATGGGTCAACACAATCCATTCCTAGTCATGTATTTACCTGCAGTGAAATCATCAGTCTTAGAATATTGTTAGACCAAAAAAAACACACCAAAAGACAAATTCCACTTACTTTCTGATGTTCTCTCAGTTCCTATATGTTTCATTCGTTCCCAGAGATTCTGTTCTTTCTTTTCACAGTCTTTAACATCAAAAAGTTCTTTTTCTTCTTTCTTCTTTTGTCTCATCTTGTCATATGTAGATTTTGACATAGCAACTTTAGTCTGCATGAAAAAGTTGAAATATCTGGAAGTATTCAGGGAGTTTGATATTTAAAATATCTTCATCTCAGAAAACTATATAAGCACATTAAATGTCTATAAAAATAAACTATATATTTTTAGTCTTAGGAATCCTAAAATTGAATTACATAGTGTCAATATTTAATTAAATTTGTGCCTAAGGACATCAGTCTGTCACTACCAGCATGTATCCTACAAAACTGCTAAATATACACATGTATAAATACTTATGATATATATTATACTAGAATGCGAAAACATCTGCTATGTGGGAAAGGAAAATAGCCTGTTTTTTTTGTTAGCCTTGGGCTTGTGCTGTAGCCTAGGCTGGTCTTGAACTTGCAGTGATCTTCTTGTCTCAGTCTCCTGAGTGCTGGGATTACAAGAGTGAATAGACTGTTTTTAAATGATTAAGGATCAGAAATTTCTTTCCCAGAAAATTTTTAAATTTTTTAATCATAATACTTTTACCATCCCAAATCTGATATACACAAAATAATGAGATACCATGGGTTTAAAATTATCCTAATGATTAATAAGTAGTCTTACATCTTTGTCATTTTCAACATCAAGATAATATGGAACACTTTGTTGGACTGCTCTTCCATAAATCCCTGATGGTGGTTCAATACTTTGTTTAACTGAAAAGGTATCCCCATTTTCCACAGATGGTACCACAGGCTGGCTGCAGGTTGCTGGTGCTGAATTTGGATTTCCAAATACACCTGCAATTGAGCAACCACCAAACAGTCATTAAGTATTTATGTGATGGCACATTGGATTACAAAGTTCAAGACAAGGTTGTTGTATTCAAGTAACAATAGAATAATAAAGCCATGCTAACCAATTATAAAACATACAAACAAATACCTCTACGCCACAGTGAAATGGTGCCAGAAAGTGGTTCATAACATCAAGTGAGAACTGCATATTGTAAGCAGAGTTCATGGGAATGTTGATGTGAACTGGGTGTTTAAGACAATTTCAAGGAGCATGGGTTTGAGTTGTGATTGGAAGTCACAATGGATTTGGGTAAAAAACAAAGAGAGAACGTCTATGAAATGAGATTATTTATATGCACAGTTGAACATATAAAAAGCATAAATATGAGTACACAGCAAGTACAGAAAATAGATCTGCGAGAATAGGCTGGAGCCAGTCTGAAGAGGGTCTTAAATTACTCTAACGAGACTGTCAAACAAAGAAGTTAGAAAATATTTCCAGGAATTTTATTCTGGAATTCCACTATCTTGAACAAAAAGAAGACATATGACTTCAATGTATATGATCATATTCTACAGTTAAAAAAGAATCTAATTTTAAAAAGCAGTTGCAATTATGTTCCCAAAGATCTCTAAGTGGTCCTAAAATAGGTAAGAGTGGTTTGGTTGTTTCTGATTGTTTTTAGACAGAGTCTCAATGTGTAGTTCACACTGGCCTTGAACTATGTACCCCAGGCTGGCCTTGAACGCATATTGATCCTCTGCCTCAGCCTGCCACATGCTTGGATTACAGGCATGCACCACCATGCCAGGCTCAAGAGGAGAGATCTTGACTTAATCTAGACTTTCTTGAGACGATAATAAACTAATTTAAGCTGATAAATAAGGTCTACTATTTGAATTTTAACGATGGTAAAATTATTGTAGCTATCCCAAAACTCTCTTAGAAGTACTTCAGCAATAGCTGTCATTTAATATATTTGTGAAAATTACTGATATAATTTACCCAGGTTTTGTCAGGAGGCAGAAATGTGAAAGTATGTTATTACTTCCAGTTCTTTTAATATATTAAATTAAAAAAATTCTATTTGACACCCGAATCACTCCTTTAATCCTCACTGACATGCTTTGATTATGGGTGAAAAACAAATACAATTAGAAAGTTAAGTAACTTTGATTGGCTGGGGATGCAGCTCCATGGCAGAGTACTTGACTAACATGCACGAGGCCCTGGGTGCGATCTCCACTGCCACCAAAATAAAGGAAATAACTTCACCTTTCCCAACAATTACTACTGAGTCTTCTGATAGTGTATTTGTGGATATGAAGTCAAAACTGGAAGTCTGCTGTACGTTTGATGATGACCTTATAAATCCTAAAGAAAGAAAGACAAAAAATATTTTAAAATGTTTATTTATTACCTGGTACTTTAGGATATATAACATGGTCTTTTAAAATTGAAAATTTATTTAATCAAACCTGTTAACTCAATAAATATTTGTAATTAGAATATTATGTGTTAGATTGAAGGTAGAAATATATGAGTATAAAATCTTAACATGATAACTGGACATAAAATAATTGTGAGGGAAAGAATTTGATATTCAAAAACATATCAAGTCAATCTGACAGCAGCCAGTACTTTTCTGGTTTAACTTTTGTCTCAGTTTCTCATTAATTATTCTCTCTGAGAATGTAAGCTCCATGGGGATGGGACCTTTGCCTAGCTTTTATCACTTTTTTCTCAGAGATGGTACAGTGCCTGGCACAGAGTGTTCAGTAAACACGTTAGACATATGTATCACGTTGGGGATACTGCTCAATGGCACAGCGCTTACCTGGCAAGTGCAAGGTCATGAGTTTGATTTCTGGTGCCAAAAAGAAAATAAGAAATAGATATATATATATATATATATACCCCAAAACGGGACAAATGAAAAATAAAACATAGTAAAATCGGAGTCTTTAAAAGAAAAGCAGTTTACTGCTTTTGGTGAATTTAACTGCTAAATTGAAGCAAATAATTTTTATTTTTGAAGAAGATGAATCATCTTGCTAACTTGCTAAGGCTAATAGACTTGCTCTGGCTTTGTGTGAACAGAGATTAAAAAATAGCAAAGACTTGTAACAGAAACCTGTGTAGGCATTTTTCACATATTTATTCTTCTTTCCTTTATTTCATGGCACTGGGGATTGAACCCAGGCTTGAGTACATCAGACAAGGACTGCACCACTGAGCTACAACCCTAGCCCCACATTTCCTTTCCTGGGAAGTTTAGAACTACAATCGGCATGAACTCCTATACCACACACCAGATAACGGAAACAGCAAGATCCCACAGAAAGTGTTCTGTAACAAAGGAAGGTGAAACCTCGGTCGAGGAAACAATTTGCTTAATAGAAAAACAATTTGCTTAATAGAGTATTCCACAAACAACATATAAATATATATATATATATATATATATTCCACAAACAATATATATTCCACAAACAATATATATACATATATTGCCAAAAGATGATCAAATGCTTAGGCAAATCTTATACTATGAAGGACATGTTAAAGTTGAACTTCAAGCCGGGCGTGGTGGCGCACTCCTGTAATCCCAGCACTTGGGAGGCTGAGGGAGGCGGATCGTTGTGAGTTCAAGACCAGCCTGGGCTACAAAGTGAGCTCAAGGTCAGCCTGAACTGCATAGTGAGACCTAGTCTCAAAAAATAAATAAATAAAGAAAGAAAGAAAGAAAGAAAGAAAGAAAGAAAGAAAGAAAGAAAGAGAGAAAGTAAGTAAGTTGAACTTCACTTCCAAGATAAGTTGACAATCATTTTTAATGTACTTATGTTTCCATCGTTAATCACCTGAAGTCAGGTATTACAGTATGTAGAAAACCAGCAGGTTGAAAGGGAAACTAAGCAGATAAAAGGAATGGGAAGTGGAGGATGAGGATCTGAAGGTGAACCCTAAAAAAAGTCAGAGGTTTCACACAGAATGTGTCTGTTTGGCCCCACAGTGCCATTATTTCTTTTGTGAGTCCTAGCACTGTACACATTATTCACTTCTACCGATCTGAGGATGCAGTTTGTGAGTGAGTATGCCCAACCCTACATAATTAGTTTTGATTGGGTAACTGTCATTTCATTTCATATATGCTAATGAACACAATTCTACACAAAGCATATGGAGGATATAAAGATGAATCATTACTCTTAAAATGCTGGCTCTGATGGCACATGCCTGTAATACCAGCACTTGGGAGGCTGGGGGAGGAGGACTGCTGTGAATTTGAGGGCAGCCTAGGCTACACGGTGACTTTAAGGCCAATCTGAAGTACATAGTGAGATCCTGTCTCCAAGTGGAAAAAAAAAAGAAAAAAGAAAAATAAATTTATACATCAATACTTCAATTCATCAACACTTCTATTTATAAACTCATCAGATGACAAACACGACCATGGTCACCTTCCCCACACAAACACAAACACAGCCATCTTCCCCAAAATCATGCAACAAATTAAGTTTGTAAACTCAGTTACTACTGTGATTTAATAGGAAAGATAATAAATATGCATAATTAAAAGAAAGGTAGGATGAAGGAACAGAGGGAAGACAATTCCAGACTATGCAAATAGGTAGTTTCCTAAAGAAGAAGCTTTAAAAACAGTATTAAAAAATACACATAATCTGACCCTACTACAATTTGAAAAGGGGACCTAGGTTTTGTAAATGTACACTAAGAAAATTTCTGGTATTATGAGCAACTTAGTCAAACCCTGTGTCAAAATTTTAAAAACGTCTGTAGTCCCAGCACCTGAGAATAGGATCAATCTCCAGTACTGAGGAGAAAAAAAAATTCTAGAGCACATGGTATGATAAGAGAAATAGTAATAAGTTAAAAAAAAAGCTGAGGCATGACTATTAAGAGTCTTAAAATTTATGGCACAAAGTAGGAACTTTATTTTCTGGGAAATAGGGAACCACCCAAGAGTTTAAGTATTGATGACTGTAATTTAGAAAAATAAATCTAAAAGAGCATGCAGCCTGAATGAATAGGAGACACGTCTTACAAAAAGGTTTTTGTAATTTTACATGGAAGAAGTAGCGAAGGCTCAAATAACCATGGCAGCAAATACAGTGAGAATGAGAAGAAGTATGCAGGAAGGTGAACCGCTGTCTGACTTGGAAGGTACAGAGAAGTACACAAAGATGACTACAAAAGCTTACGCCTCTGTGAGTAGGAAAATAGCAATGGTATGGAAGACAAACAGGGCTGGAAAGGAAGGTAAGGTTGGTTTTGAATAAGTTTGCTCGTGTTGCTGAGATATACTATTTTGCTTAGAGCTGGATGCCTAAGGTGTGAATTTTCTGGAGGAGAACTAACTGCTGGTGAAAGATGTAAATGTATTTATGATTCTGATGTACAAAAAGGATGTCACCAGCAGCAAATGGACGTAGTGAGCAATTATTTAAAACAATGTAAAATTTTTTGTTTTGTTTTGTGTTTTGAGATAGGGTCTCCCTCTGTACTCCAGGCTGGGCTTGTACTTGCAGTGATCCTCCTGTTTTAGCTTCCTGAGTGCTGGGATTGCAGGCGTGCGCCACCACGACCAGCATCTAATGTAAAAAAATTTTAAATTATAACATTAAAACAAGTCATTTTTAATAAAAGAAGTATTTTTGACCTTGATTTTCTTTACATGAGGAGGTATGTAAGTTAATGTTTAAAAATCTTTTTTTTTTTGAGATCAGGTCTTGCAATGGAGTTCAGGCTGGTGCTGAACTTGCTGCAATGCTCCTGCCTCAGCCTCCAGAGTAGGGAGATTACAGGCATGTGTCCCCAAGCCCAGTTTCATTTTCTTCTATAAAAATAATAAGCTTACTGCCACACAGAAGAGATGTTAATTTATACTACTGATTACAGTTTAAGAAATTTATAAAAAAAAACCAAAAACCCACACAACAGGTTCTAATCAAGTTCTCAATCAATTTGAGTGACTTCCACAAAAATTATAAATGTCCTGACTGCCTGCATATAGACAATTTCAGATATCAGAAATAACAAAGAGAAGTGAGTCTTATCATGACCACAGATAGTATACACACATACACATGCAAACTGACAGATCTTTACTATCTTAGGTTATAACAGGGATGTCTAATTACCTAAATATTTATCCTTTAAAATGACATCTTCTGTCTCCTAAGAAAAATTTTTAAAATGCAGTTTGTAAGAGGATCTCTTAAGAAACACAGCAGTCACCAGATGAGCTACTCACTTCCAAGTTAAAAAACTACACTTGATCTTAGCCAAAAGGCCGAGAAGCGATCCAAGTTAAAAAACTAAACGTGCTAACAAGGGTTAGAAATAACACAGATGCTTTCTGCCACAGGGAAATTACATTCCTGTTGCCACAGCTTTACTCCATGGCTACAACCTAACTAGACACCTGGGAGTAATTGCATGATTGGCTCCTACCTATTTTAGTGGCAAATGCCTTGTAAAAATTTGTAAGTTGTGTGTGTGTGTGTGTGCGCGCGCGTGTGTGCGTACCTGTGCATGTCCTCCTTAGGATACAGGTCTACAAGGCCTCCCATAAACCAATACACAATCCTGTGAGTTCTAGTCTACAAAATTACTTATTTAAGCAACATAAGAAGGGTAATAATGAAAAACCTCAAAACTGAAAATTCTGTTAATTTTTATTGGTATGCTTAGGGAGGGTTCTTAGTAAAAATTAATTTGCAATGAAATTTACTGACCTTTTGTATGCTTATTATGTCTTGAGTGTTCCTTATTTTGTATTTTAAATGCACTAGGTGAAATGTCATGTGACCTATCATCTTCAAAATCACCACATCCAAACCCATAGTTCATACGTTGACCAATTATGCTTACATTGGATGTTGTAATCCCTATAAAATAAAATAAATATTTATTTGAATTACTTAGATAATATAAGAGGCACGTGTCTCTTCTCTAAATCTATCTTGGCTTCTAACCTTAAAAAGGTCAGTAACATAATATTAGCAATCATAACACAATAGCAATTTTTATTTAACATTTTTAGTCTTTTTGAGACAGGGTCTCACTGTGTAGGTCAGGTTGACCTTGACCTCACTATGTAGCCCAGGCTGGCCTCCAACTCTTGGCAATCCTCCTGCCTCAGCCTCCTGAGTGCTGGTAATGAAACTCCCATAGAAGGTTCAGGTCTTCCATCCAGCAATACAGTACACGGATGCAAAAGAAAGACAAAGAGACAAAGTTCAGCAGTTGGGGAACTCTGAGATCGCCAATGTTCTCTGTGGAATAATAAAAGCTCACAGCTTTTATTAGTATCAATCAGGGAAGTGGGTAGCAGGTTGCAGAAACTTTGCAGACATTGGCTGTAATGAGAAACAGAGCAATTTTGTACCTGGCATGGAGGCCTCCAATTAGCAATACAAGGATAGCTAGATGTACACAAGGTTGGCACCTTTACTGCCAGGAAAGTGTAATTCTTTCTGAGTCCCATGGCCTTAGCAGGGATGTTATCTCATGTCTTAGCCCTGGTTCTCACAGGCTCCCGTTTGAGCCTTCATTCCAGCTTTTAACATGGGGGCTATTCTCGCCTCTGTGTTGCTGCTTTGCTATTAATGAGACCACTGGTGCCTTGGCCCAACTTGATCACATTCGTCTAGCCAATTAAGGGAACATCTGTTTCAATATAGCCAGCTCTGCATATCTCAGTGAGCAGGGTTGAAGGAGAGGTTAGGGAAAGATTGAGGCAAGGGGCTTCGTTTCTCAGGAGAGCACAGCCTGACGGTTTCCCACATGCTGGGATTACAGGCGTGTGCCACCATCCCCAGCAATTCATGATAGCAGTTTTTAAAGTTTTATCCTTTTTTAAATTATGTAACTTTTTAATCTTATTTATAGATAAGAACAGTTATTACAAGTTATATGACATTTCTTAAATATGATTTAAAATTGCAATTAAATATAAACTGCAATGTTTTAAGGAGATAATCAAACATACATGCTTAAAAATATGATACTTAATATTTAAATGACACTTTTAACATTACACTATAAGTAAAAATTTTTAAATCTAGAGATTTGAAACAGTGGCCTGAGTGATTCCTACGTTCTTCATTCTTCTCTCCTGGTCACATGTAATGGGTTTACCCTGGTCTGGCTGGTAAGGCAATAAACCAGAGTGATTAAGAACTCATGTCTGCAATCACACTCCCTAACCTTTGATTATCCCTGCACTTAAACTTCTGGGAGAACCCACGTAAGACATTTCAGTTATGTGTAAAATGGGGAGAACAGCAGAATTTCTTCTACGACTGCCATCTGGATTAAACAAAGAGAAGACGTATAAAAATAAAGGGCTCAGCATGGTGCCTAGGCTATTATATATCACCTTTTAACAAATAAAAGATTTTTAATCTACACTTGAATATTTAAACTGACTACCATATAGTAATCTTTGCATTTACTACAACCAAAAAATGTCTATTAAAGGACAAGGTCTAAGCAATACTGTATATATTTGAGTAACTGTGTGTTGTTACATCTAGTTCCAAAGTAAACCTTAAGCAATAATAATACACTTTGTTTTTAATACTGTTGTATTTTAATAAAACCAAGAGAGAGGAGGAGGGCAGCAGGGTGAGAAAGAACTGTAGAACAAAAAGTCCTTAACATAGTGAGTTTGAGGCCAGCCTCGACTATACAGCAAGACCCTGTCTCACCCCCCCCAATAAAAAGATACTGTTTAGCTAGGGTGGTGGCATACATCTGTCATTCTACCACCCTGGGAAGCCGAGGCAGGAGGATCACAAATTCAAGCACGGCATAGGCAATTTACTGAGCGCTAGGGGTGGAGCTCAGAGCAAAGGCCCTGAGTTCAATCCCCAAAACCACAAAACAAAACAAAATGAAAGATAAAACGAAAGGGATTAGTCCATAAAGAAAAAGTTTTGTGAAATAGCTGATTTATAAAATAAATGACAGCGAACTTCTGGAAGTAACAAAGACATCTTTTAAAATTCTTAATTTTTTAAAAAAAATTCTTAATTTTGATAGTTAATTTGTAAGTAGGATTTATAAACATATCATTTTGTGTGGAAATGCTTTCTATTAGTAGGTGACACTAAACTAATAATACAGGAAAAGTTTACTATAACATCATTCAGAAAAGTTAGCACAATTTGCAGTAATAGATAGTTACAGAATATGTGTAGAAAACTTCACTGGAAACACTGCTGTGAAAACAGACTGGATTTATAACTTTTTATAAAACTGATATTTGTTTTTATCTTCAAATGTCTTTATTTTTGTATTTTACCAATGAAAGTACAATAAACTTGTAGACACCACTTATTTAAGGTTAAAAAAAAATTCCAAATTAAAAAAAATCCAGTTGGGCATATTGGTGCACACCTGTTACCTAGCACTTGGGAGGTTGAGGCAGGAGGATCTCTGCAAGTTTGAGGTCAGCCTGGACTACATAATGAGTTCAAAGCTAGCCTGAACTACACAGTGAGACCCTGTCTCAAAAAAAAAAAAAAAAAAACCTAAGCCATTAGTAATTGCTGTGGCTATGTCTAGATGTTCCCCCAAAGCCTCATGTGGTCATAGGTGGGGCTTTTTCAGAGGTGGCTTGATCTAGAGTGTGTGATGCTGGAACTGAGTCATGATGCAATGCTAGGATCAAGGGCACTAGGATTAAGAGTGTAAGTGCTACCTGCCCTAAATAGCCTGGATAAAATAGGATGGAGAGAGCCACAGTCAACCCTTGCTTGCTTGCTCTTGGTGTCTTCTGCTTGTCATGAACTGGTTCTCCTCTGCTTGCAATCTTCCTCTGCCAAGCCACCCTGGCTTAGAGCCAGCTGACTATGGACTGAAACCTCTATATGATAAGCCAAATAAACCTTTCGTCTTTTGGGTGTCAGGTATTTTGTCTCAGCAACGAGAGAAAAGTAAGTAACTTAATAGCTTGACAGACTATTTACAGTGAATTCAGTAACCCTAGTGCTTCTAAAACTTAACCCTAAAAATACCTTTTACTTGTTGGAAGCACAGATTTCTAACTATTAAGGTAGATTCATTAGATAGGAGTTGAAGGGCCGGGGATTTAGCTCAATGGCATAAGCACCTGCCTGGCAAGCGTGAGGTCACAAGTTCAATCCCTGGTTCCGCCAAAAAACAAAACAAAACAAAACAAAACAAAACTTGTCCTATAAAGACTAGGTATGAGTTGAGCCTCATATTCATTACGTTACGCCCAGAGAGTTCCTAGGGTGAGGTGTTTTTGCTTTTTTGAGACAGGGTTTCACTATGTAGTGTCTTGAACTTGCTTATGTAGCTCAGGCTGGCCTTGAATTCATGATCGTTTTGCCTTAGGCTCCTGAGTGCTGGGACTACAGGTGTGCACCACCACACCTGGTTGGATTAGGTAATTTTGGAAAACATTAAATATTAGGAACATTTGGGAAATACTGAATGCTTCATATAGAAGTGTGTACTACTATAGGATTAACTACTCTTTTAAATTATTCCTAAGGTCATATAATTAGTGTCAGAGGAAAACTCAAATCTGGGTTTTAAATTTATTTTTTTCCAATTCTAAGGAAATTCTTCTGAAAGAGTTCTGTTTGTACATACTAGATACAACCTAATTTTTCTTCCATCTTCTATAAGTGTATTTTAAATTATGAATATTCATTAGGATTATCAGCCTTATAAAAAAGGATTAAAGGATAATTTAATGTATTTCTATGTGTCTCTCCCTTTTAGGGAATAAATACATGTTTTGGAGTGCCCACTATGAATGAGGGGCTTTACATACGTTACAAGCTTAAATCTTCACTAGCCTCAAGGTTTGTATTCATCAGATGAGGGAACTAACTTACTTTGAAAGCAGCTAAGTAACCTGCACAGAATGGGAATATTATTATTAAATATCAATTTGAGATTTCAGCTGAGGCCTGCAGAGTCTAAAGCACATACACACTGACTTCATATACCTAGTAGAATAGGTATCTTTTTGTTGACAGCTTCGGGCACACCAGTAAACAAAGGACAGCTGGTTAAATCAGGCATTCATGATTAGGACAGGAATTACTAATCATCAATCTTGTTTGTGAATTAGGGAAGGCTTCCCAAAGAAAGCAAGCGAGCTATTTTCATAGCTGAATGGGGTGGGATGTAGATTCCAGGTTTCATCCAGCAGGAAGGGAATGTATAACTGCAAAAACATAAGAATGGTACTAAGGGTGGTCTGGCTTAACTGTAGCACAAGATACAAAGAGAGAAGTGAAAAATGAGGCTGGAGAGGTAGGCAGGCACCAGAGTACTGAAGGATGCCCTGAATAACTTTATATAAGGGGAGATCAAAGCACAAGGTGAATGTTTAGATTAAAATAATTTATTACAGTAAAAGATGTATTGCCATTATTTTCTCTCAAAACACTTCCCCTCACTTCAAACACACTTATCCTATCTTTCTTGGCACTTTCTGAACAAGTTCTGGAAGTCTTCTTCCATGGGTGTCTTTACAAAGTATGATCGGAACGACAGTGAATACTGTTGCCAAGGGCCACGCGGAAAGGCAGGCTCATAGAAGCCTCATGATGCGTCTTCGCCCACCTTATTTGCTAGACTTTGCGAGTCAGAAAACGATCATCAAAGGTAAACATTTTGAACTGATTCAGGACATCAAGGTAGCCATGGAAGCGTAGCGAAGAACATGAAAGAGAACTTCCAGAACTGCTCCAGAAAGTGGAGGAAAACGACAACGGGATAAGTGTGTTGGAAGCAAGGGGGGAGTATTCTGTGGGGGAGTAAGAGCAATGTGTCTTTTACCATAATAAAATTATTAAACATTTGCCATATTTTTTGAGCACACTTCACAGTTTCATGTCGTGGAGAATGACTTTAAGTGAATGAGACTGAAGGTGGGGTAGGTAAGAAATGAGGAGTGCGAACTAAAGCCATGGCAGAGGGATTAAAAAGGGATGAATTAAGACATATTTAGATCAAGAAATTAAAAATTTTAGCAAACAATCATAAAAAATATGTACAACTTTTTGGGAGGGGAATTATGATGTAAAGTAGCCTTAAAGTTGTTAGCACTTATCATGTAAATGCTAGCACATCCCAACTCATAATTCAATATAGTTTTACTATTCATAAAGTAAACCATGCAGTCATTTCAAATTCATATTGTACATTCTGTTACTCTATTGAGGTAATTACAGCAAAGGAATTTCCATTAAGAAAAAATTTCCAAGTGCAAAGATAGAAGACACACAAAGAAGAATCACACGTAGGTCCCACTCTAAATAGATCATAGTCCAAATATTTTTCTAATTGATGACTAATTGCTAAATCTGTTTTCTGAGAAGTGATGTTATCAAATTAGGCACATAAGTTTTAAAGCAAGACACACATGAATATATCTAGTTTATGTATATCCACATGAGTTACATATTTCTTCAAAAATATTTAACTTAATATAACTAGTAATACCTAGTTAAATATTGTTTTTAAAGGGAATTGTCATTTATGATGCCCAGTAATTATCAAACTATGTTGTACCTTAGAATCAACTAAGGAGCTCTCAAAATTCTGAAAGTCAGGTCTCAACCCATAACAACTAAATCAAAGTTTCTGGTAGGGAAACTGTACCTATGAATTTAAAAGAAATTAATGATTGATTCAGGTAAATAAATTTTCTTCCAAAAATAATGCAGTATTTATTCTTCTCAAAATGGCCTTTTACAAAGTTAAAAATGATTAGTGTTACTTCAAAAATTCTAAATCTGAAATGCACCTGCTGTCATTTTGACATCATTTAAAATTGTATTCCTTAAAAATCATATTTATAAAAGTCATAGAATACCTGCATTGGTACTTGGTTCAGCAATGTGAGAGTTTTTATTCTTTGCAGAGGAAAATCTTGTTGGACAAGGTTTTGATCCACAAGCTGGAAATATATCTGACCTACAACGAGACAAAGTAATTCCAATAAACATTTTTAGAGCTGTCCAATACTCATACCATATATATCCTACTCTTTTTATTAACTCAGTAAACTTTCAGATAATAAGGCAGCAAGCATATATAAAGAATATGAAATCAAATATAAAAACTGTAGCTAACAGTATTTTTATTGGTATTTTTCACTCACTTTTTGACCTTTGAGCCTGTTAATACATGGCTAATTTTTAATTTTCCATGAGGAGATTGCTATAGGAAATGACTCTGACTTGTACTATGTAATCTCTGGGTAAGTAATAAAAAAGAAACAAAACTGAATCAAGAGTTCATTCTAAGACCAAATCAAATTATTTCCTATTTATGTAATATACTATCTACCAT
>RJWT010009312.1:0-25267 GCA_004365215.1 Cuniculus paca
CTTTCTTTTTTTTTTTTTGAGTTGGGGGGGGGTCTATGTTGGCTGGGCTGAGCTCAAACTTGCAATCCTCCAGTCACAGCTTTCCAAGCAGCTGGGATAACAGGTACACACCACTGCATCCAGCAAAGGTATATCTTTTGTTCTAGTATTTGATCATTAACGCTGGTTCCTGAAACTTCCTGGAACAGAGAAGTTGAAGTTTGTTCCAGAGAGATGATGTTTGTGGGCTCCAGGATGGGGGCTAGTCACCAGAAAGACCAAGCAGGTCAGAAACCTAGAACTTTTAATCTATTTCCCATTCTCCAGTAAGGGCAGAAAGGGTAGTTTTAAAAAGGGATTTTTTTTTTATTTTAAAGAGAATACAACAAAGTAAAACAGAACAAAGCAGATCAGAAGAGAATAATGCAAGCAATACAGGACTTTGCAACAAGACAAAAGGAAATCAACAGTGGCTACCATAGTGTCTCTTATTTTCTTCGAAATAGTTGTTCATACCTTCACACACAATAAATTCAAATGAAACAAAATAGTATAAAACCAATCAAAACAAAAGAATGAAAGCATTACAGGCCTTCAAAACTAGACAGTAGGAAATCAACAATGGCTACCATGTCTGTTTTCTTCAAAACAGCTGTCCATACCTTCTCACATATTGCAATCAAATAATGGAAAACAGACTAAAACCAATCAAATCTAAGAATAAAAGCATTATTAGACTTCCAAACATGATAATAAGAAATCAGCAATGGCTACCATAATGTCTCATTTTCTTCAAATTAGCTGTTCATACCATCACACATAATAAAATCAGTTCTTGTAAACTCTTTAGGAGTAGAGTAGTTCTAGGCATGTTTAAGCCTACACATGTATATCTATCCTTTCTGTGTTAGAGGTAATAACAAAATAAAACACAAGAAAAACAAGAAATAAAAGAAACAAATAAATAACAGTAACAGAAAGCCCAAAACAATAACAATATAGGCTTTCAAAACAAGGTGGTAGGAAAATAATGATACAGAAACAGACATACAAAATTGATCTAATCCTATGAATGTTGACTGTTTTGTTCCAAGAACTAATAGAATTAGTAGTACAATCATCTTAGCTATCTTAAGTGTATATATACAGATTTATATCTCTCTTCTTTTCCCTTCCTTCTCCTCTCCTCTTCCCTATTCAAGTTATTTTTTCCCCTTTGAGCAGTTTCTTACCCTTTCACAATATTTGTTGAAGATTTTGTATTTTATTTACTCTTTCAGTTTCTTACACTAGGGAGACAATATGGTGTTTACACATGTGAGTTTGGTTTATTTCACTTATGAGTATGTTCTCAAGTTGCATCCATTTACCTATAAAAGCCTTAATGTGATCCTTCCTTATAGCTGAGTAGTACTCCATTGTACTGGAGTTTGAGTTATAACTGCCCATGCCTACATGAAATCCCTTGTCTCTGAGGTTTAGAGAGCTTCTGGATTGCTGCAAACACTGAGGTTCCTGGAGGTCAGCATGCCTGGAGAGGCCAAGAAAGCTCTGCGTCCCTTCCCACATACTTGGCTGTGCATAACTCTCCCATCTGGCTGATTACCTGTGTCTTTTATAACATACTTTATAATAAGTGAGTAAATGTAAGTGAAGTGTCTCCTGAATTCTGCGAGCTATTCATAGCAAGCCTCAATTTAGAACAGATGGTCACAAACCATGAGTTGTGATGGGTGTCTGAAGTGAGAGCAGTGTTCAGCAACTGAGGCCTCAACTCCAACAGGTCTCATCAGAATGGAACTGAATTACAGGAGAACTGCCTGGTGTGGGGAAACCCTACACACAACAGAGTGAACTTGCAGTTACACTTGTGCTAAGTACAGCCTATGCTATTAAGGTCTCACAGAATAGCAGCTGATTAATTAATTAGTGAAAGACTGGGCTGATATACAATGTTCAAATCACCAGAGAAAAAAATTAAACAAGAAAACTCTAATTAATATTTTACAATAGCTGGATGTGGTGGTCCATGCCTATAATCCCAGCACTTGAGAGGCTGAGGCAGGAGGATCACCCACCATGAGTTCAAGGCCAGCCTGGGCTACATAATTAGTTCAAAGCTAGCCTGAACTGCATAATGAGACTCTGTTTCAAACAAACGAACAAACCAAAATTACAATAAAAAACCTTGGTAATGCAATCCCAGCACTCAGGAGGCTGACATCGGAGGATCATTGTGAGTTCGAGACCAGCCTGGGCTACAAAGTGAGCTCAAGTCCAGTCTGAACAGCATAGTGAGACCCTGTCTCAAAAAGACAAGGGCTGGGGATTTAGTTCAGCGGCCTAAGCACCTGCCTGGCAAGTACAAGGCCATGAGTTCAATCCCTGGTGCCAAAAAAAACAAAAACAAAAAACCTTTGTAAATGAAAAACATAAGGTAGAACAAAGTTCAATATGTCATTAATCTCAGCAAATGTAAGTAGGTTAAATATAGATCTCTAGGGCATGGTGATGCTAGCCTATAATCTCAGCACTAGGGAGACTGAGGCAGGAAGATCTCTGCAAGTTCAAATTTGGGCTACATAAGCGAGCAAGTTCTAGGTCTGCCTGCATACATGGCGAGACCCTATCTCAGAAGAAAGAAGAAGAAGAAAGAGAAGAAAGAGAAGAAAGAGAAGAAGAAGAAGAAGAAGAAGAAGAAGAAGAAGAAGAAGAAGAAGAGGAAGAGGAAGAGGAAGAGGAAGAAGAAGAAGAGAAGAAGAAGAAGAAGAAGGAAGAAGAAGGAGGAGGAAGAGGAAGAGGAAGAGGAAGAAGAAGAGGAAGAGGAAGAAGAGGAAGAAGAGGAAGAAGAAGAGGAAGAAGAAGAGGAAGAAGAGGAAGAAGAGGAAGAAGAGGAAGAAGAAGAGGAAGAAGAAGAAGAAGAGGAAGAAGAAGAAGAAGAAGAAGGAAGAAGAAGGAGGAGGAGGAGGAGGAGGAAAGGAAGGAAGGAAGGAAGGAAGGAAGGAAGGAAGAAAGAAAGAACGAACGAACGAACTACTGTACGATAGGGTTCAAAAACTAACATGAAACTATTTACAAGGGACATTCCTAAAAGGGCAAAGAAAGGCATCATAAAGAGATGAAAATGTTATTCCAAGCAAATTCCAAACAAATAAATGAAACAATGTTAACATCAGACAAAACAGAATCTAAAGTGAACATAAAGAGAAATGTTTAATAATGAAATATAAAAATTCATGAAGAGAGATTTAATAGGGACTCAGACACATCTAGCAGCACAATTTGAAAACAAAGAAAAAATTCACAAAAACACAAAAGTCTCAATATCACAGGAAACCTTAACACACCTTCGTATCAGTCACCTACAGATCAAGGAATAAAAACAGAAAAGGTTTGAAAGGAAGAAATAAACCAGTGGTCATTCACAGATGAGCAAATACATACAAAACAAAACAAAAACAAAGGTCACTGGATACAAGGTCAATACATAAAAATCAGCTGTATACCTATTTATCAACAATAAGCATTATAAATTGAATTTTCAAAAAGACACCATTTAGTAAGTAAGGGTAATAAAGATGTCAATACCAAGGAATAAATCTAAGGAAATATGAACAAGATCACACACATACACACATATGTGCACGTGCACATATATATGAGACTATATAAAGACAACTTAAATGTAGAGACACAGCCTGCCGGGAGATTTTAAAGATATCAATTTTCCACCAAAATTTCAACAGTATGTTTTTTGTCTTTTTGGAGTGGGACAGGATGTTGGGCAGAAATTAGTAAATTCGGATTCCAATATTTCTATGGAAATCTCAACAGGTAAGACTAGCCAGGACACTCTTGGGAAAGAACACATATGGAAAGTATTCTACTGGATTATCAACACTTAGAATAATTCAGTAGTCCAGCACTAGCATAAACACCAGTACTTAGATCAAAGTAAAAGAAAGGAGGACCCAGAAACTGTCCTGTATATGTGGGGACACACAGTTTCTGACAAAAATGGTACTGCAAGCCACACTGCAGAAGAATAATCTTTTCAACATATAGGGCTGGATCAACTGGGTTTTCATTTGGAAGAAAATGGTATGTTTCTAGAAAGAAACACAGAAAATTGACTTCTTAACCTTGACATAGGGAAAAGCTTCTTAGGATATAAAAATAAAAATAGAGAAAACAAAGAATATAGGGAAAGAATGATTAATTGAACTATAGTGAAGTTAAGAATTAGCTTATTTGTAAGATAGTTATAACACATACAACTGAGAAAGGGTTCATATGCAGAATACTCACACAAAAATAAACTATAAGTCAATCAAAGAGAGAGAGAAACTAGAAATACAGCTCAACAGTACAGCACTTGCCTGATACGCATGAAGCTTTGGGTTTCATCCCCAGTACAGCAAAAGAGGGGAGGGGAGAGAAGAGGAAGGGAGGGGAGGGAAAGAAAAGATAAGAGGGAAGAAAAATGAGACAGATGAAGGAAGGAAAAAAGAGGAAATGAAACAAATTCAAGAGATACAGAAAGAGCCAGGTATGGTGGTACACACCTGTAATCCCTGCATGCAGGAGGCCTAGGTAGGAGAATTGCCACCCATTTGAGACCAGTCCCTAGGCTACATAGTGAGTTCAAGGCTAGCCTAAATTACAGAGTGAGACTCTGTCTCAAAAAAGACAGAGACAGAGAGAGATACAGAAAGAGAAAGGATGGCAATAGACTTGAACTGGTCCTTCACAAAAAATATCTAAATGGCCTATAAATAGATGAAAAAGTGCTCAAACTGCTAAGTATCCAGAAAATATAAATTAAAACCACAACAGCCTTTACACCAAATTTTAAAAACTAATAATAACAAGTACTGAGAAATATGGGTAACCAATGTTCTTAAACACTGTTGGTAGGAATATATAATAATAAAACTACTTTGAAAACAATGTTTTATATAATACCATTACAGAAACATGTACCTGTGACCTACCTAACAATTATACTGTTGAGAACATGGCCTACAAAAGAACATGCACATAGATATCAAGAGACATATGTAAGAATAATCACAGTAGTTTTCTTTATAACCATTCGAGACTGGAAACAACCCAATGATTAAAATACTATAGCTAACTTGTGATATATTCATATAGTGGAATGAATACATCAATGATCACAAACTAATCATAGCTACACAAATAGATGAAATAAAAGAAGCTGGTCCCCCGAAGAACTTACTGTGTAATTCCATTTTTATAAAGTTCTAAATCAGCCAAAACCAAAATACAGCATTAAAAATCATCACAAGGGGCAGGCATGGTAGCACATACCTATAATCCTATCTACTCGAGAGGGTAGGAAGGAGAATGACAAGTTTGAGGCCAGCCTGGCAATTTAGCAAGATTCTGTCTCAAAATAAGAAGCAGTAGAGTATTTGCCTAAAACATGAAAAGCCCTGCTTCAAACCCCAGTACCACAGAGGGAGAAAAATATCATTATAAGTGGGGCTACAGCTCAGTGGGAAAGAACTTGTCTAGCATGCATGTGGCCCAAAGTTTAATTGCTAGCACTGCAAAAAAAATTTTTTTTAATTACATCATCATAGTAATACTTTGTGGGGAAAAGAGGGGATAAAGACTGGAAGGAAAAGGAATAAGAGGAAATTACTGGGTAGCAATTACATATTCTTGATCTGGATCATAATGACACAAAAATTTTTGTTTTCTGGCATTAATTTAGCTGTAAATTTATACTGAGTGTACTCTCTATTGGTTTGTTCTATTTCAATTAAAACAGGAACACTAAAAATGGACGGATCTGGAGACCATCAAGTGGAGTGAAAAAAGCCAGACTCTGAAAGACAGAGTATCACCTGGAATCTAAAAATAAGACAGTAAAAGAGAGACTATTATTAGACAAAAAGAAGGAAAAGGAATGGGTGAAAGGCAGGCAATGATGGAATGAATATGAGCAAAATATACACGCACTGAAACAGTCCCCCAAAATATCAAACTAGCAGGGAAGGCAGAGAGAGATGGGTGATGGTGGAGTGAAAATGATCAAAGTATGTTATGAGCATGCACGGATCTGTCAAAATGAAATCCATTAATCTGTATAACCAATAACAAAAACAGTGGTCAGGCATGGTGGCACATGCCTATAATTTCAGCACTTGGGAGGCTGAGGCAGGAGGACCGCCGCAAGTTCAAAGGCCAGCTTGGGCTACAGAGTGAGTTCAAAGTCAGCCTGAACTACATAGTGAGACTCTGTCTCAAAAGACCAAAACAAAAGGAAGAGTAGAAGAAAGATTATTAGATTATTGGGTAAGAGGAAGAAAATATAGGGAAAGAAAGATGGGGAGGTAAGGAAGGTAAATAATAGCAATGGATATGATCAATACATTTATGTACATATTTGAAAATGCCCCAATGAAACCCAGCATGTTGTAAAATTAATTTGTAGTAACAAAAATAAATATTTAAAAAAAAGAAAACCAGTTTACTGCATTTGTCCACATTTATTTATTGGTGATCTGATCTATCTGGAAAAAGATATAAGAATTAACTAATAAAATACCTTATTTCATCAAATCTAAAACATCACTTATAAAACATGTTAGGTATCTGTAGGTATTCTATTTTTAATGTAAAAATTGGATTTAAATTGGTATTTCCATAAACGCATATAATATGCTTTGATCATACTCAACCCCTCTATTGCCATCCTTTACAGCTCCTTCCTCCTTATTACTTTTCTCTTGTAAAATAATGCTACCCCAACGACAGGGATTTTAAAGTGTTTTAAAATGTTTAAAATTAGCCCAGGGATGTAGCTCAGTGGTAGAGTGGTTGCCTAGCATGGGTGAGGCCTGTGGGGCCAATCCCCACACCACACACAAAAAGAAGTGAAATGTTAGGGTTACTATAAGATGTCATCAGTTTAGAACAAATTCCAACTTCAAAAATCTTCAACTGTGTACCTCAGAACCAACAAAAATAGTATCATAAAAGATTTCAGAATAATGCTTTTTTGAGCAATAACTAATTTCACAATAAAGAGACCACAATAGCAATAGCAAAAAATTATAAAACTGAACTGAAAGGACAGAAGAAGAGCATGAAAAATGTATAGGAAGACTGTGAAGATGTCACTTCTCCAATTAATTTATAAGCTCAATGTAATACCAATCAAAACTCCCACAGTATTTTCCATGGAACTTAACAACTCATTCTAAATTCCTCAGAAAGATGAGCAATGACCATCAGTAAAATTTTAAAAAGAACAAAGTGATAAGATATTATCAAATATTTAAATAGGTAAAAAAGATTGATGAATTTGCCTACAAAATTAAAATTTTCTGTAGACAGAAAAAAGAATCATACATTTCAAAAATAAACAACTAAGTAGGAGAAAATACCTGTAATACTTGTAAACCAAAAAAAAAGGTCCAGAATATATAAAGAACTTTTATACATTCATAAGCAAAAAACTTATAATCCAACAAGAAAATAAAGGATACAAGTAGACAAATCACAAAAGATGAAATAAACATGGCTAAAGAAAATATGGGAGTCAGCGTTAGTGGACAGTGGGGAGAGAGAACTAGCCCCGCCCCGACAGAAACAGCGCCATGCTGGGGCTGCAGTGGGACCGGGACATCCTGAGCCTCTCCCCCTATTTCAATGATAGTAAGGTATATATGTTAGCCATTTTGTATTTTAAAAAAATAATAAATAAATAAATAAGATATGAAAGAAATAACCCTCACTAGGAATCAAGAAACTCCAAATAAATAGTAAGACACCACTTCTACTAAGAGACTAGAAAAAATTTTAAATTTTATCATATGAAGTATATAGAGAGAATATGAAAAAATATATACTATTGTTACTGCAAGTTAAAAATTGTATACCCACTTTTAAAGTGTAAACAGGCAGTGTTTGTTTAAATCCATCATCTATAACCTAGCAATTCCACTTTTTGAAATAGTAAGAGCTTACTATTTACATGAAAAAAGTACATATATATGAAATGTATGTATATTGTATATTTATTATTAAAATACAATAAACTTAGGATGGAGGGGAATAGTTAGTGGTAGATGACCTGCCTACATGCATGGACCCTGGGCTTGATCTCTAGCCCCTCACCTGCATTCCAACATGTGCACACACACACACACACACACACACGTGTATGTATATATTTGCAAAATAAACTCAATGCAATGATACAAGAACTTTCCTTTCTTCACACTCCTCTACAGAATACTCTAGCCTCCAGCCTAAAGAAGCATCTTGTTTGATATTACTGATTCTAGTTAAAATGCAGCTATTGTGAACTAGGTTCTAATTCCTGGTTTTCCTCTCAGTGCAATAACTATTATAGACCAGATGAATTTTTTTTTGGCTTTATTTCACCAAGCAAAATTATTTTGAGAATCATTTATGTCATGATATATACCAAAAGTGTATTCTTTTCTACTGTGAGTTATAGCATAGCAGTATCCTCTTATGTGGATGTACCACATTCACCCAGTGATAGACATTTAGATTATTTCCTTTTTTTTAAACAGAAAAAAAACTTCAAAACAAGATAATAGGAGGGTAACAATGGTTAATACATTATGCATTGTGTATTGTTAATACATTGTGTACTTTAAATTAGTTACTCAGAGTACAAAATATTGGCATTTAATTGTTCAAACAATATTAATACAAACCATTCTATTCAATGAACTAAGACAAATTAGTGGTATAACTATCTTAACTATCATATATATTATATATATAATATATATGTTATATATATATAATATTATATATGTATATATATTTTTTTGGCTTCTCCCTTCCTTTTCTCCATTCCCCCATTCCAGTTTCTCTTTCCTTTTGAATATTTTCCATTTCACAATATTATTGTATATTTTGGATCTTATTTACTCTTTCAGCTTCTCATACTAAGGAGACAATATGATGCTTACACATGTGTGTCTGATTTATTTCACTTATGAGTATGGTCTTAAGTTGTATCCATTTACCTATAAAAGTCTCCAGTTTATCCTTCTTTATGGCTGAGTAATACTCCATTGTATAAAAAGACCATATCTTTTTTATCCATTCCTTGGTTGATTAGACCAGATAATTTCAAAGAATAAAACATCTCACAATAAACACTGTAAGATACATACCAACAAGAAGCTTCTTTGCCACTGAAGGTTGACTTGCTTCCTGTGAAAGTGTCTCCTTTGCAACAAAGAGTGCCCTCTCACTCTTTGGCAATGTCCTAGGCCATTTTTCTAGTGTCCTTTGGCTGCCAATAGGAAATTGGCTCCGAATTTCACTGAAACATTTCTTTACCTTTTTTGGTGACAGTTTCTTTTCCAGAAGAGATTCCAAAGCCTGAGATGAAACAATCTATTAGTCTCTTAGTTTATCATATAATAGACTTTCAGTTACAAAACTGAAGAAATAAGGACTCCTGAGAAATGTGTTATGAAACTACTATCTCTAATGGTTAACAAAATGTTAATTTAAAATGTTTTTTTATTAATTAATTAATAAAAATAATTACAAGTTATTTTACATATTTAGCTTATTAAAACCAATAGCAAAGAGTAATGAACATGATTACTTTTAAAGAAATCCAAATCTTAAAATTAAAGATAATCATTTTAGAAACAAACTATAGACAGAATATAATCCTATATGCTTTAAAAAATTTTAATTTTCAACAGAAACCCATAAACTCAAGTAGTTTTAAGTGGATACACATACATTTTAATAAATTAACATAATTTTTATAAGCTAAAGGGAATTCAGCAGGTCCAATGGCTCTGGTCACTTGTCTATCACAGTAATGGCAGGAGATCTGTGTCCCACTGCCCTAAAAAGGCTTATCTTGTAATAAGTACCTATTCATTCAGTAATGGGCAGTAAGGGCCTAGTCTCTGCCTGGTTAGCACAAATTAAGGACAACTAATGACAGCCAAGAGGTGGAATTCAAATGACAATAAGATAATACAATATTAGGCTATGAAATGATATAGTAATCAGTAAGAAAGACTAATTTCATGCACTACTAATTTCAAAAGTAAGAAAGAGAAACATCATGTTTAATAAACACGTTAAAGGTACTCTTGCTCAAAACTTTGGAGGACCAGATAAACCCTTTAATCCTCTCTAGGATTATGAAGATACATCTAAATGAAATCCTTTTGGCCAACATGTGTTTCTTACGAATACATTCAAAACCATCCCATCATCTGAAATGTTGCCAAAAGTTCTGAGGTCTGCATTTGATAGTAACATTCCTGGTAGTCAGTTCTTCCTACACAAATGTAACCAAAGCAAATTACAAACGTATTTGCTGGATAATGGAATTGTAAAGGCAGAACTTTTAAGATAACTAAAGACTAGTTAATAGTAGAACTGTTGAGTCAGTGCAGAATTCTCCCCACTAAACTATCATTTTTCTACAACTAACAGCTTATTATGTCACACTAATATAATCTTTTTATCTGCAAATAAAATGTATGGCATAATGGAAATAACACTGGCATTGAAGTCAGAAAATAGGAATTTCATTCCCAGATCCTAAGAGAACTAACTGTGTCACTTCTCTGGCCTTTGCTATTGTTTAAAAATCTTAATCTATACCAGAGTAGCAATAAAAGCAACTGAAGATTATAATGCCATAGTAAAGATGAAATGGCCAAATTACATAGAAGCCCTCTGAAAACTTCAGGGAACTACAAAATTATTGGCATATTGTTACTGTTATTGTCATCAATGAGAACTAAGAACTATTCCTAATTCATACCACTTGTGATTTCCAGAAATGTAGAGTTTTATCTCAAAATCTAGGACTACGTTTGCATGTATCTTTAAATATTTTTTTCTATAATGTATCTATATTAAACGCTGATATTCAGATTTAAGCACTAATCTGAAAGTGTTTTACTGTTTCCTTTTCTATGCTAATAAATTTTCTATTAAATGGCATGGTTAAGAAATGGAACATTTCTGTTTAATTGATGGATCTGGTTTATTTGTGCTTGCTCTGTTTTCCTGATATGGTTATTTACTGCTATAAATTTTCCTTTTAGAACTGCTTTTATTGCATCCCATCGTTGTACTGTTATCATTCAATTGTAAAAACTGTCTAATTTTTTAATTTCATTTGTGACCCACTGGTTGTTCAGGAGGGTGCTATTTAATTTCCATGTGCTTATAAAGTTCTTGTGGTTTGCCACTGATTTCTAATTTCTTTGTACTATGGTCAATAATACGTATAGGGTAATTTCAATTCCTTTGCATTTACTTAAGCATGTTCTATGAGCTAGTATGTGGTCTGTTATGGAGAATGTCCCATGTACAACTGAGAAGAATGTGCACTCTGATGTTGTGGGGTGGAACACTCTGCAGACATCTACTAAGTCCGTTTGTTCAAAACACTGGGTCAGTTCTAATATTCCATTGTTGATTTTTTTGTCTAGTTGGTCTATATTTTTGTGATAGTGGGCTATTGATATCCCCCAATACAATTGTATTAGTGTTTACTCGATTTTTCATGCCCATTAGTATGTTTTATACAGTTGGATGCACTGGTATTTGTTTTATATTATATTTATGATTGTTATCTCTTCTCTTGGATTGTTTTTACAATGATGTAGTGACCTTCTTTCTCTCTCTTCATCAGTCTTGGCTTGAAATAGAATAGCTACTCCTGCTTTTTCCTGAGTTCCTGTTGCACGGAGTATCATTTTCCATCCTTTGACTTTCAGTTCATGAATTTCTTTTTGAATTAAATGTGTTTCTTGTATGCAGCATATTATTGGCTCTTGCTTCATCTATTCTGCCAGGTTCTGTCTTTTGATTGGTGAATTGGAACCATTAACATTGATGGATGTAACTGATATGTACTGACTTATTCTTGTCATGTTATTTTCCTGTTATTGGCTCCCCCTCCTTTTTTTCCACCTCCATTTAATTGTTTGCCTTGCCTGGTGGATTCCTTCTGTTGGGGTTCTCAGAGCTGTAGTCCTTGTTACGTCTTTCTAGAACATTCTTCAAAAAAAAAGTGCTGGTTTGGTGGTTACAAATTTCCCCAGATGTTCTTCGTCATGGAAATATCTTATTTCTCCATCAGTTTTGAAAGATATTTTTGCAGGGTACATCAATCTGGGTTGAAGGTTGTTTTGCTTTACAACTCAAAATACTTTACCCCAAGAGCTCCTTGACTTAAGAGTTTGTGCTGAGAAGTCAGCTGTGATTCTGATGGATTTTCCTTTCAGGTGATTTGTTTCTTTTCCCTAAGAGCTTTTAAGAGTCTATTCTTTAAAAAAATAGTAACAAATAAAAAATAAATTTAAAAAAGATTCTATTCTTGTGCTGAATTTCTGGAATCTTGACTATGATATGCCTGGCTGCAGTTTTTTTGTTGCTGTTGTTTTGTTTTGTTTTGTTTTGCTTTGTTTTGTTTTGTTTTGTTTTTTTGATCATGGCTAATTGTTGCCTCACTATAGATGCCTCACTTATCTATATGTCAAATTCTTTTTCTCTACCAGTGAGGATTTTCTGCCATGATGTCTGTAAATAGTTTTTTAAAATACCATTTGTGCTATCTCCTGCCTTTTCATTGACTCCAATCAATCTTAAGTTATTCTTCTTTGCCTCATCTAGCAGTTGCTGGATTGATTTCTCATGATCCCTTGCTATTTTTGAGAAATCTTTCTTTTCATGATTGCTAACTGCAAGCCTGTCTTCTGTATCTGAGATTCTGTCTTCACACTGGCTTAACCTGCTGAGAATACTTTCAAAGGAATTTTTATTCTCCTGATATCTGTTTCAATCTGCCTCATGGATTCCATTTCTTTCCTATGCTGAGCATTCATGGCTTCCATAATTTGCTTAAGCTCATCTATTTTTTTTGTCTGTATCTGCTCTAGTGTCACTAAGCATGTCTTTATTGTGAACACCATCTCTGCAGTTATCTGAGAAATTATTTTTTATTTGATTTTTTCCAGAGCCTCATTCAATTGCTTTGTTGATAGTACTTCAGAGAGGCCAGGTGGGAGGCATTTGGACTGTCCCACCTCAGTGCCCCCTGGATTTGCCTTTGGTGAACTGGATGTCTGGAGTTGCATCTTGTTTGAACTGGATGTCTGGAGTTGCATCTTGTTTAACTGTCTTCTCATTTTCTTTTCTTTTTTTAGTTTAATTCCTAGGGTGATGCTTGTAAATTGCCTATGGTGGGTTGCTTTATTGCTAGTATTTAGGACCCTTAGATAATGACTACTTCTCTGAGCTAACTTCTAGGTGTAGCTGGTTTTTGGGTTTTGAGTCTGTTGAAGAGCCTACCTCTTCAATTTGTTGGAGATAAGAAATGGATCTGGTTAAGAGTAGTGTTTTTATAAATTTTTTGTAAGTTTGTAATATATATAATGAATATACTCATTGTGGGTTAAAAGTTATCTTAAAATGGACAAATCTCAAAGCAGTGAAATACAACAGTATAGTCCAGATTGGAAAGCTTTAATTTACAAGGTACCAGCTTTGTCTTTTCCATAAATACTAATGAAACTAATGACCATGAACATTACTTCTCTGCTTAAAACAATACACTTTCATAAAAAATTAGTCAATTTCATACCTCAATTTGTTGCAGGATATCTATAACCACATCAGGGATGGAAGGATTGGCATCCAGCTTGGCAGAACAAAGTGAAAGCTGACGAATAAGGCTGCCCAGTTCCCTACACCGAGCAGGAATTGGGTGCTCCCCTCGGTCAGTAAATTGAGTGACAAACATCTGTAAGGCCCGAATGGCTCCTCGATGGGCAGCTGCCAGCCTAGACATTGCCCATGACTAGAAATAAACAAGAGATGAGAAGTTATATCAATATTCAGAACTTTCTAACATTAACCCAACCTTCGACATCTGTAGTGTACCTTCTATGTGAAGTGCTTCCCATTGTGCAAACTGTTTCATAGTTTAGGGGATAGTAAAGCTTCACCTTTAAAGTTTCAAAATAGTAAATTAAGTCTTTTCCATTGTTGTTTTGTTTCAGATAAGGTCTCACTACATAGTTCAGGCTGGCCTTGAACTCACTATGTAGCTCCAACTGGCCTTGAACCAGTGATCCTTCTGCCTCAGCCTCCCAAGTGCTGGGATTACAGACAGGCGGCACCATGCCCAGCAGTTTTTTCTGCTAGTAAAAACAACAGCAGTAGGAATCTATTTGCAGAAACCATTCCTTAGAAAGTAACTCCATATTTGGAATATTTAAGGTGCTTACTCCCTAACAGGTTTCTACTAGCAGTGAAATAACATGAGAACAAAACATGAAAACACACTTTATAAATAGGCATCAATCACAATTTAATTACATCATACCTTCTTAGTGTGCCTAATCTTATGTGGACTCAATTTATCCAATTCTTCCTGGATCTCTTTTACCTGTTTTATAAAGAAGAAAAATGAAAACTTCACACCTTCTCATTGGTGTTTTTGTTTTATTTATTTATTTTTGGAATTATATTGGTCTTGTCTAAATATAACTATTATTAATTCAAGTCATTTGACAATGAGAAAAGGCTCCAGTTCAAGATAGCAAATGAGCAGTGCTTGACTTCTATCCTTTGGTCCCCGGTGTAAGAAGAATTTAATATAAAGGAGTTATGGTGGAGGTAACTTTGGAAAGGCAGGGGGCCACATCATTATGTCCCACATGCCAAGCTAAAGAATTCAGCTTTCATCCTCTAAGTTACAGAAAGTAACTCTGGTCTTTTAAGCAGTGGTCTAACATGGTAAGTTTCATACTTTAGAATAATTTCTGTTTCACAAGTGTAGAATAAGAACCAAAATAGAACTCAACAAGAACAAAATCTAAGTCAGGCACTTTTTTCCACATGAAAAAGTAGTTTTTGGTTCAAGCAATGAAATAACATGTGACTTCAGTAACCAGAGACGTGTTAAAAGCTTTTTAACAAGTAAGTCATTAAAGTTAAAACAAACTTTTCCTTTAAAAATCCATCACCATATGAACAATGTAAATGCTTATTTATCAACCACTATATATGTCCTGAAAGACATTTAACACAGTCATCACTCTTTATAAACAGTTTTCTGTTGTTGTTGTTATTTATTTTAGGACCTTCAGATATGCTACAATCCCTAGTCCTTTCTTTTTTCTTTTCTTATTTACTTATTTATCGTTTATTTATTGAGATGGAGTCTTGCTAAGATGCTAATTTGCCCAGGCTGAACTTTCGATCTTCCTGCTTTAGCTTCTCAGAGTGGTGAGACTACAGGCATGTGCCACTGTGCCTAGCCACAGTCTTCATTCTTTACCATTTAATAAAGAGTAATCGAATTATGCTATCTACTAGTTTCTAGTAATAAACCTAGTAAATGAACCTTCAGAAGGAAAACTAACAGAAGGAAACTAACAAGGTCCCTTCCACAAAGATCAGGGTTCGTACCTGGGGACCGAGTGTTTCAGGGTAACTGATCAACCAGACTTTATCCACTTAAGTGTGTGCTGTGTAATGTATAGAATATGCATGCATGTTTTTGAAAGGGGAAAGAAATACAACTTCTGTTAGATTTTTAAGTCTTAGCACCTCAAAGAGTTGAGTCATTGTTTAAAAAGGAGGTTGGCCCTTTCCACAAAAAACACACAAAAGTAAAGGCAGATGACAAAAACAGTAAGAATTACTCGTTCCCAGGTTCAGAAAATTTAACCTCAAAAATCAAGTAGAGTTCAAGTAGGGCAGTTTGGGGCGAATCTTTCTGAGTAAAAAGAAAGCTGAAATTCTCTAAGAAAGCAACACACAAGGCTGACTGTCCCACTTCTCCCTGGGCTTCCACACCTGCTGCTGGAGGACATAAAGCATCCGGGCACAGCGAACAGTCTGCTCCTGTCTCCTGACACGGATCCGTTGCTCTTCATCTGGATCCAAAGCTTCTTCTAGTCTATCTGAAAATATTTTCCCCAAAAGGAAATTATAAACCATCCACAGACACTCACAAAAACTCTGGTTACCCAAGGGCAATAAAGTTGAAGATCTCTAGTTTTATTAAGGAAAAAAAAACATGAGGTTGTTGTAACAGAACATTTCATTTTTCACCAGTGAAGAAACCAGGGATGAGCAAGTGGGGCTGTGTATGCACTCTGAAATGGAAGGGACAAGACATACAGACAAGCTCCTCCGTGCACAGAATTCGCTCAGCCAAACTCCACAGGACGGCTTCCTCACTGTGAAGCATTCTGTACCATTTAATGCTATTTTTCCAAAAGCTCTTTATTGAACTACACTGGTATCTCAACTGATGAGCTGGATGTGTTTTACGATTTTAGGGAAGATGGGTGCACTTGTGTTTGTGTGGGGAAGATGGCTGCGGCTGTGTTTGTTGCCTGACATGAAGTTTGAGAGTGGAAGCAAAATTTTGCCAAATGCTTTTGTTTGCAAACCAAATTGTTTCCAAACAGAAGTGTTTGTGAACTGCGGGATTATTTATTTTTATGTTTAGCAAGATTATTTTTATTTTCTTATCTTGACTTCAGAAAAGAAATGCTTTCTCTAATACTCTACAATATCAAGTGCTAAAATTACTTAGAATCGGAAGTCTCCATATATTTATCAGGAAACATACCCTTGTACACACTGGTGATCCAAATGTTTAAAAGAATGGTTCAAAGAAATTCTTTCTGGAAGATTACCTGAAGTTGCCTGTCTATCTATCCCTTTCAGTCAGTGAAGTTCAAATGCTTATACAAACGAATTCTTTTATAAAACTCCAACATAAATCAAAGGAAAGCAGTATTTTATTAGTACAAGTGCATTTTATGAGTTCAATTTGTATTATTTGCTCATTAAAAAATCAAACAAGGGGGCTAAAGATATACCTTACTGGTAGAGCATTTGCCTTGCTTATCTATCACCAACACCATAACCAAAAAAGAAAAAAAAAAAAAGGTCAACTAAGAATAAGTCTAATTTGGAAAAAAGTATATTTGAAGTCAGAGGTGGGACATACAGATACAGTCTCATTGGAGCCTATAAACCAAATTAATTCTAGCTGGGCTGCATAGAGGGGAGAAAATGCAGCCTCATATATGAATATAAATAAGAACTGGCTCAGTTAGGGGTATTTATGTATTCAACTTGCAGGTGCTTCTATTGCAACCAGTCTATAGAGCTACAGAGCAGCACTTGGGAAGTGTGAATTGGCACTAATGAAAGGAGCCATTGCAAACTATTACTAGCCCACAACAAAGTGTGAACATTGAAAATATGCATTTACACGTCTTTACAGCAATTTGCCATGGTTGTGACATCTTTATTATAGTTTACAAAGTACTGCTTCATGATTGATTGAAATTTCAAATAAATAAATCAACCCAATCCTTCCCCACAGCAAGTCTGAGAAGCTGTTTTAAAGGTCCCTGTGTTAGATCTGATCACGAGTAGAAAACCTTGTGGCTTTGTTCCCGCATAGCACGGACTCTAACCTTAAGTATGCAGTGGGGTCATGCCATGGATTGACATTGAAAAATGTAGTAAGAAACAAGTCACAGCATTTTTGTTATTTTCTATGGAATGTTTTGTTTGTGATATTACACCAACATACTACTAAAGAAGATCTAAGAGGAGAAACCTTTTTCTGGCTGCAGTATTTGGAAGTTGTCATTGTTACACAATTGTCTTTTTGATGTTAGGTTCTGTAAATTCTGATCACAGTTCCCTCTGTAGCCGGCTCCTAGAAAACTCAGAAATAAATCTGCAATCCATTTCTAATAAATTTTTTTCCTTTCCTTATTCTTCCTATACAGTATCCTCAGATAGGTAGTTTTAGCTTGTCTCAATCAACAGATATTTTAAGGTACCTTAAATTCTTTATATAATCCACACATATTACACATATGCACATATTAAATTTAAAATACAGAATATCATGGGACAGTATATACCATCCAAATACAATAGTTCCTCTTGAAACTCAAATCTTTATTCTTGAAATCTGAAAGCTGAGCATGAAGTCCTACCTGTTAGCTATAGTAACCCGAAACTCCCTATGCAGAATCAATCCTCTACTCCCCATGTAAACACAAAAGCACTGAGACCACTAAAGAATTTCAGAGAAGAGGAGATGAGGACTATACTCTTTCCTTTCTACCTTCAGGAATCTTATGCAAATAGGCATGACTTCCCTTGTCACTGGTGTGCACCCATCTTAACACTTCCCAAGTAGAAACTGGTCCTATCTGTCTATCTATCTATGAATAAAACAATACTCTTTTATTTATTTACTTATTTTTTGGTACTGGGGATTGAACTTGCTACCTTGTGCTTACCAAGCAAGCGCTTGAACCGCTGAGCTAAAACCCTGGCCCCCTACAATACTCTTTTAATGGAAATTAAAAATAATTTTGCCAGAAGGACTTTAGGCTAAACAAGGGAAATACAGGTTCATCTGCACTCATATAAGTTTCACACAGCAAGAACTCTAATTTGTAGGCTGGGCGCTCAGTCACTCCACATATGAAGCCCATAGTAGGAGTGTTGGGGGTGGAGGAGTGTTAAATAGGCTAAACTCCTCAGAGAAAGGAGGCACTGGTCAAACTCCAAACTCAACCATCTGGTCATGAATACTCATGTTCTAAGGAACCAACACACAGGAGAATGCAATGAAACTTGGAGGCTGGGAGGCCCAATGAATGCATCTGAACTATTACGGCATCTTATCAAAGGAAGCATGTAATTTTTCTCACCTTTTTTAGTTACCTCTTCAATTTTGTGGATACAACTGCTCAATTCTTTCTGGAGTCGCTGAACTTCTAGCAGGCTTTTCTGTTCACGTAAGTTTTTGTGGTCACCTATCCTGGGTTGTGGATGTGGTCCTGGATCATGAGTAGGTGGCGAATTTGGCATGGTAAGATCTGACTGTCCATGATGAGATGTGTACACGTACACTTTGGCACCTGAGCTGGAAATTCCTACTTCAGATGGCTGGTGTCTGCACTGATGGACTTCTTGATTTTTTGAGTCTTTCCGTTCAATCCTGTGGTCAGATATTTTATACTTGGTATGTCCACATTTCTGAGAATTTGGGGGCTTGCTTCTGAGATAATGTTCTTCAAGTTGTCTTCGTTTTACATCTCTTTTGGCAAGGTGAACCGCATAGCTAAGTTTCTCTTCTGATATTACGGAAAATGAAACAGAACTGCTTAGGTCAGGGCCAACTCTAAAATCTGAGTCCTTATAATATGATTCATTATATGAGTGCTTCAGTTTTTCAATTCTAATTCCATGTGGACAAGAATATCGAATTGCCAAGTTGCTTGGAAGTGTAGGAACATTCCTATTAAACTGCAGCTGGTTCTTTAAAACAGTAAATAAATGTCAGCACGGATTAGAAAAAATAACATTATACAGTTGGTATATATGTATAACCAAGTTTCTAATATTTCACCCACAAGATTATTTATGTGAAGAGGTATTTTTCTGCTGTACTAATGAGCCACTTTCCTACACACTTTAGTTAATACACAGTCCGGGGTCTTCCCCTACAGTTACCCAGTCCCGCACTATTATCCTTCTGTTTTACTATTATCAGCTTGGGATTTTCCTCTAATCAACCTCGAAAGCTTCTTGCAGCAACCAATATGTTCTTCAACTCCTGATTACAAATTTTTGTCCAGTTTCAAAATGTCAGAGTCTCTAATGACAAACCATTAGAGCTTTCCTAAACATTGCTCTACACATGTACCACACAGCCACACCAGACTGAAGCCATTTGATGACATTTTCTACATCTTTTATCCTGCACCTACATGTACCTCTTGAACAGTTCACTTGCCCACATGTATGCACATTCAAGGCAGTTTTCATTATAACAGACAAAAGCTTTGCTGTTTTTACACTTCAACACAAGCATGACCCCATATTCCTATAGATTTTATAATATATTTTTTACGGTTACATTTTCCAAAAGCCAAATGGTCTTTTCATGCTTAACCTAAATATAATATTATTATTAAACATTTATATTGTTCCAGTTTTTTCAGTGATAAAAATATTACTTCAGTTAATATCTCCATATATTTATTTTTATTTCTCCTTTTAAGTTATTATTATTATTATTATTATTATTATTATTTGTACCAGGGACCAAACTCAAGGCCTTGTACTTGCCAGGCAGGCACTTACGCTGCTGAGCTATATCCCTAGCCTTAAATTACTTTTTGAGGATAAATGAGGATAAATGAGTACTAGGTCAAAGGAAATAAACAACTCTGTGGCTTTAAATTTCTTACATTACTTCAATGAATTTGTCAAAGACAAGTAAATAAGAGAATCCAAGTCTCCAAACTCAGTGAATTCTGTCTCATGATGTTTTATCTTGAAGATGGCTTCCCAATTCTCATTATACATGTGTTTATATAATAATGTGAATTATTATTCAGTTTAAAATAAACCATTGTTAGCCTGGCTGTGGTGGTGCATGCCTATAATCCCAGCACTTGGGAGGCTGAGGCAAAAGGATCGCCACAAGTTCGAGGCCAGCCTGATCTACATAGCAAGACCCTGTCTCAAAAAAATAAATAAATAAGCCGGGCGTGGTGGCTCACGCCTGTAATCCCAGCACTCGGGAGGCTGAGACAGGCAGATCGTTGTGAGTTCGAGACCAGCCTGGGCTACAAAGTGAACTCAAGGCCAGCCTGAATGGCATAGTGAGACCCTGTCTCAAAAACAGGGCTGGGGGTCTAGCTCAGCGGTCTAAGCGCCTGCCCGGCAAGCGCAAGGTCGTGAGTTCAATCCCTGGTGCCGCAAAAAAATAAATAAATAAATAAAAATAAATAAATAAATAAACCACTGTGACAAAACAGTAGGAAAACGTTTTGGGAAAAAATGCAGTAAACAACTTCACTACATAATTAGAAAAATCTGAAGGGTACACAGACTGATGAACAGTACTTAAAAGTTGTATTCTTATTTGGGGAAAGTCTTTTCTCTAAAAGTAAAAATAATCTAAAACATCTTAGAATTTCATGAAAGTACTAGGGAAAAAAATAAAATAGGAGAAAAATAATGGATTCATTTTTCATGTGGATGCAGGGTAAGTTTTTCAACTATGATTCAAAATTCATGTTTGATAAAAGCAATGATGACGACTGCATTAAAACAAAATTAAAAACACTTGCAAATACAAAGATGTACTAGTTACTTTCTCATCACTGGGACAAAATACTTGATATCCACAATTTAAAGAAGAAGTTTATTTGGTTCAGCTGGAAGCAGGTTCCGTCCACGGTCAGCTGGCTCTAAGCCAGAAATAGCCAGAAAGAGCACCACAAGGGAAAGCCCTCACACACTGGCAACCAGAAAGCAAGCAGAGAAGAGAGGAGCCAGGCACCAGAATACATCCTCTTTCAGACCACATCCCCAGTAACATGCCTCTTCCAACCAGATCCCACATCCGAATAGTACAGTCAACTATGAATTTACTCAATTATTCAACTGAAAACTGTATTGCCCCCTGATCCAATCACCTTCCAAAAGCCCCACCTCCTTTTGGAAGACATTTTAGATCTAAATCATAAAAGAGCTTCCTGGTAGCTCAGTGGTACAGCACTTGCTTAGCATATGCTAGGCCCTGGGTTTGATCCCTAGCACCACAAAGACAACAGGAAGCAAACAACAAAAAAAGAATATATTTGCTATGCAGTATACTGCTGACTTCTTCAAAAGGGCTCTCTATACACAAAGAATTCTTTAAAACTTGAGGTGAGAAAATGAAACCCAAAAGAAAATGAGAAAAATACAGACATAAGCATGGCTCTTAAATATACAAAAAATTGTTCAACTTCATAAATATAAATTAAAACCACACTGAAATAACATATAGTTCCCAAAAAGATTATCAAAAATTAAAAGGTATAATAACATGTGCTGCCAATGAGTGATAGCAGAAGACAAATTGGCACATCTCCTACCCTGGGGAGTTTAGGTAAGTTCATTCATTGATCTTTGACGTAGTAGTTTCACTTCTAGAACTTACCCTCCAGATACACCTTCAACAATACAGAAGCATGGGCTTGCTCACAGTGTACTGCTTATAATTAGAAGTTGCTACAATCAATCTAAATGCCCATGTAAATGCCTGAATAAACTATGGTACAACAACAAAATGAAGTTATTACTACAATGGAAAAAATGAAGCTAAGAACCTCTCTATGAATTGCTGTGAAGATTACTTGGATATGTTATTTAAATAAAACAAAACACAAAAATATCTGTAGTGTAGGAAAAAAAGGAAAATATACATGATTCTGATCATTTGTGCAAACAAAAACATGGGAAATAAATTGAAGAATGATGAGATTAGTTATCTACAAGATATGAGTGAGAATTGGGTGGAAAGGATAGAAGGAATGGGGTGGAAGATAATACTTGCAAATACTTTTTTTGTACATTTGGTATAACTGGATCCATGTTAATATTTCACATGCACATGAGATACATAAAGGAAACAAAGAAATGAATGAAAAGAGGAAAGAAATAAACAAAATCTTTAAGAATAGAAGAAAACCCTAAAAATGAATACTAACAGAAACCAATGAACCAGACTGAATTTCAAATGAACAACCACTAAATGTGAAGGTGGAAAAAAAGAGTTAATTCCAATAATCTTCTGAACATGGCGTTTGGACTACGTACCCTCAAACTAAAGACAAAAAGTACTCTCAGCAAATACTGGACTCTATTTGGAGGCTTTTTTTTTTTCCAGAAAGATGCACTGCAATTCTGAAATTACTTTTTATACACTCTAGGATTGAGCGATTAAATAAATGTACTGTAGAAAATGGGAGCCACATTTCACACTGCAGAACAAAGGAGTTACAAATGTGGAATAATGGATTAGAATTAGAGATCTGTGTGAACTCATTAGTTTTCATGTAGAGAGAAAAGCAGACAGATACATAGAAAGGAAAGGTGGAACCAAGCATGATAGCACACACCTGTAATCCCAGCACTCGGGAGGCTGAGGCAGGAGGACTGCTGTGAGTTCAAGGTCAGCCTGAACTACATAGTGAGGTCCTGTCTCAAAAAACAAACAAAAAACAAACAAACAAAAAGGAAAAAGGAGGAAAAAGAGAAAGGAGACAGAGAGAGACAGAGACACAGATGCATGAATGTAGATCTGTATATGAATGTGTATACAAGTATACAGATCCATTTGCCAGTTCCATCCTCTAAGAGGACTTAGGAGCACTCCAGTATTAATAAATTTATCATCCTAGTATTTATTTTTAAATTTTATTTTCTACTAAAGGGACAAAGTTTCCTTAAATAAATGGCTAATCTCAGGCCTGCCATGGGGGAAAAAACAAGTTGAGCCTGGAGCACATTTTTATATCATAAAGTGGTATAAAAGATTGATGGAACTAAGTCAAAGAGATACTGTGGTCAGTTTGAAGTGACTCTCATTGACCAAATCAGAGACCACGTAAACATCAAAATAAGTGTTTTGGTATAAAAATAAATAATGATAATAAAGAACTATAAACTACACAATAAAGAAAATCTAAGCATCTGCAGCGAAATAACTAAGAAGAAAATAGAATGTTCTTCTTGATAGCAGTAAGCCCACAAATAAATGTAGAAGAATGAAATCAGAAATCACCATTTGCCAACAATCATAACCATAAACTGACTCAGTCACAGAATCATCAATGAATGCTAAAACTCATAAGTGAGAGTTCTATGAGTAAAAAGATCTTAACATAGCCTCAAAGGCAGACACTTCTAATTTCATTTTTTTTTTTTTCCGGCACCGGGGATTGAACTCACGACCTTGCGCTTGCCAGGCAGGCGCTTAGACCGCTGAGCTAGATCCCCGGCCCTGACACTTCTAATTTCAAAAGGTAAAAGAACAACTTTACAATGGGAAAACCTGGCAGATACTGCCTCAATGAAATGATTGAAGTCAACATTGCCATCATCGGTGCCATACACTTCCTGACACAATGCACTGCACAGTGTACAGTGTGAGCACTTAGCATTACGCTAGTGGTTTTCTTGTCAAAAGTATATAATATGCATATAATTGAGAAGACATCGGACAAACCCAAACTCATAGAAAATCCTCAAATAAACCAGGCAGTCTTCTGCAAAAATGCCAATGTTACATAGCATAAAAACTGGCTCAGAAATCAATCAGATTAAAAGAAACTAAACAGTCAGGAGTATTGATTACAACTTATTATCTTGGATTTTCTTTTGCTCTAAAGCATATTACTGGAACAGTTAACAAAATCTCAACAGTCTGTAGTTTATATAATAGTATATTTTAACACTAATTTCTTGATTTTATTCTTTTATTTTTCTTCTCCCCCAGCACCAGGGATCGAACTCACAACCTTGTGCTTGCCAGGCAGGCACTTATGCCACCAAGCTAAATCCCTGGCCCTTCTGATTTTAATAATAAGAAAATTCCCAGTTTTTAGGAAAGACACAAGTACTCAAGGACAAAGGAGCAGCAAGTCTAAAATGTACTCTTAAACAGTTCAGAAAATAATATATGCATAAAAAGACAAAATAGATAATAAAATTCTCATATTTGAAGAATCTAACAAAAGAATGTCCAGGAATTCTATATTCTTAAAATTCTCCTGTCAATCTGAAATTAAGTTAAACTTAAAATTTTTTTTGTAAACAAGATACTACTATATAACCACCAGAATGGCTAAAATTAAAAAGATAACAGCAAGTATTGACAAAGATGTGAAACAACTGGAGCTCTCATACATTGTTTTAGTGGGAAAGTAAAATGGTACCATCACTTTATAAAAAGGTACAATGGTTTACTATAAAACAAAATATATACCTACCTCATGACCCAGTTAATTTCACTTTTAGTTTATTTATCCAAGAGAAATGAAAACATGTTCATAAAAAGATCTGTAGAAGCCAAATGAGGTGGTGCACCCTTGTAATAACAGCTGCTTGTGAGGCAGAGTCAGGAAAATCTCAAGTTTGACACCAGCCTGGGCAACTTAGGCAGACTGTCTCAAAATAAAAAATATGAAGGGCTAGGGATGTAGCTCAATGGTAGAGTGCTTGTCCAATGTGTGTAGGTTCAATCCCTAGTGGCACACACACTAAAAGGTCTGTACAAGAATGTTCACAGTAGCTTTATACATACAATAACCCCAAACTGGAAACAGCCTAGGTGTCCATCAGGTAACAAACTGGTACACGCATACTATGGAAT
>RJWT010009313.1:0-25270 GCA_004365215.1 Cuniculus paca
GACTCAGTATATGACTGACAGCCTCTAAGGTAGGAAAATTATGGGGGAAGGACATGGCTGCTTCGTTTATGGCAGCTGGGAAGCAGAGCAGGGCAACAGCACCAGGGAGAAAAGGGCAAGGAACCAAAGGCTACTCTTTCATGACCCACCCGGGCCCACCTAGACAAGTGTTCCACCAAGTTCCTGGGCAGCTCCCAAACCAATTCAATTGACACAATCAGCTTTATGGTCCCAGTGTATAAACTAGATGTATCAATAGCCATTTTAGATAAGAATCAGCTAGTTGCTCTTTCTCTAAACTAATACAGTACATAATCCCTAGTCTACATCCTGAATTCAAAAAGCTCTGAAAGTCCAACGCTTGCTTCTACTTTGTTGCAAAACCTCTGAGCTGATCTGGACTCAGCTGGCAGTAGAAACTAGCCTAAGTGGGTATAAAGCTGTTTAGAATCTTTATTTGTCTTGCTTAATGTGACAATTAATAGCTCTTGTCTGATTACAGGGTGCTTTTTCAGACCCTGATATGTATGTTACATACTGAAAGATATATGTACCAAATTACTGAAAGAATCATGCAATGTTTTCATTCCAAAACCCTCTGACAGGGAAAATTTTTGAGGATGATTGTGGAGTTATAGACGCAAATTCTGCATTTTGTTTTGCTCTGTCTGGATGGAAGAACATCTCCATGAAATGTGTGTGTAAATAATGACAAAGAATTAGTCCAATCAAGCAATTTGACCAATTGCTAGTTATAATTCTGTAATCAGCTTAATCACTTGTGTTAATGAAGAGTTAAGCTTTTGATTTTAAACCCAAGTAAAGGTATGGAAATCAACATTAATCTTTTCCATAATGACCTTCCCTCTACTCCTTTTATGTCCATGTATTTTGACAGATAGTGCTGTTCTTGGCATATTCATCCATATGAAATAGTGCACAACTTTTTGGTCAATAATTGGCTTCTACAAGCCTTGTTACCTCTGCAGGTGCAACCAAGCATAGTATATTACAGTGAATGTCAAGGGCATGCATGAGCCATCAAGTCGGATTAGTTCTCAGGGGCCATTAGAGCCAAAAGTTATTAGGACTAGACTCTAGTATTGTTCTTCCTCTGTCCAGTCATTTCATGGGCTTGTTTCTTGCCCATCTGTAAGATGAGGCCATCAACACAAGGGTAGACTAAAAAGTCTTCCATTGATTTTATATACTTGCTACATTTTATCTCCTACTATTCCAGCATTTACCATTCCCTGTTTTCCACTGGACTATAATTACCTTACAAGTCAGAAGACACGTTATTTACTTTATGTATTTACTCTTTGGCATGGAAAGCAATGTGTCTGTTGATAGACTGATTTAAGGCTCAGATTCATGCACTCAAAAAATGGAGAGGGACTTCAGAAATCATGTTAAACTTTTTATTTCATGCATGAGTAAACTGATATCTGGAAAGTTTTATTAGATACTCATATAATGGTATACCAAGCACAATTTCATTAATCTTACCACAGTCCTATGAATATGGTATATTATACTTGATTTACCAAATGAAGCAATTGGATCTCAAAAAGATTAAGTCACTTGGTAAGAAGTAGCACAGAATTGACCCAGAACTGTCTTACTTCAAATTATACATTTTCTGTGAACTTATTAGATCATGCCTACTTTTAATTATTGATGAGTGCTGCCAGAGTTTTCTAAGATGCTCAATTCATTTTGATTCATATTTATTAGGGGATATTAAGATGAATCCAGCATAATTCTTGCTCCCAAAGGTTTACACTTTCAAGGAGAAGCAGATGTATGGAACCTGGATTATTGCTGTCTTCTTAACTATACTCCTTGGTTTTGTCTTCTTCCCTGGTGGACTTTTCTCTGTAGAGCACCAGTAAGTCTGTTGAACCAGAAGATTGTTTTTCTTCTGCTGTATGTCCTCCCCACAGTGGGACCATGTATGCTTCCCATAACACTTAATGTAAAAGCCAGGGTCCTCTTTGTGGCTTATGGAGCCATTCACAGTCTGGGGGGCTGTCCATACTGCTCTGTTATAATCTTTTAGCACTCGTATTCATCTTACTTAAAACTGTACTTCTCCCTACTCTTCATCTGTGGGGCACATAGGAGGCACTCAAGTATTAGTTGAATGATGAACAAAATAAATACATTATTTGATGACATGCATTTGGTGCAACAAAGATGTTTAATTGGAGTGCTTTAGGAAACCAGGATTCTTCTCCATTACTGCATGGCATTTATAGTTCTTCTATCTGATGAGGGTCAAATTTCTCATTTATCAAAGAACAACTGGACTCAACTACATCAGAATTAATAGAAAAGTGTGCTCTTTAAAATAGTTATAGGATTGAATACAACCCAGATTTTCAAATTCTGTTGATCCTCTGCAACTTTGGACTCTGCATCCATGGATTCAACCAACCAAGGTCAACAAATTCAGGAAAACAATTGAATCTATTCTGAAACTGTATGAACCTCCCTGATTATTATTCTCTAAACAATACAATATACTACTTACATAGAATTAACATTATATTAAGTATGTTACTCATGTAAGTATACAATAAGATGTGCCTAAGTTATAATTGTGACACAGTCTTACATAAGGGACTTGAACATGTGCAGATTTTGTTAACCATAGTTCCTGGACTCAAACCCCCTTAGATACACAGGCATGACTGTACAAAGAAGTGATAAAATTACAGAATTTCTGATGAATAAAAGATGATGCAGTTAAAAGTAATAGTTTTGGAAAACACTGTTTAATAATAGAATTATGTTGTTTTATATTACTAAACAAAAATTAAAAGGCCAAGTTATAAAATAATGTAAAAGGATCTATTTTGAATATATATATAAAGTTTAAAATTATTTATGAGTTCTTAATCTGTTTTATTCCATGAGAGCTTATGGCATCCTTGCATTCCTTCTAAAAATCAATATTTTAAAAATGCATTAGAAAATGGGATAACAAAAGTTAGTTATATTTAATTCTGCTATTCTTTTAATGTGTCTCTTCCCAAATTCAAGCACTACAAATGTGATAGTAGCAGAAGGTGGGAAATTTAAGAGGTTATTTGGCCAAGAGAGCTCTTCTTTTGTGAATGAATTAAAAATAAAGGCCTTAAAAAGCAAGACTTCACATAGCAATTGACTTTCTTGCTTTTCTGCCTTCCACTATGTGAGAATGTAGTGTTCCTCCTTTCCTGAGGGTTCATCCCTCTCACCAGACAGCTGAGCCTGCCAGTACTTTGTTCTAGGACTTTGTAACCTGTAGGCTGTGAGAAATAAATATTTATTCTTTGTATTTTACCCAGTAGCAAAAATGAACGAAGACAGACACTTATGTAAAATGTTAAGACAAACTTTCAATTTAATTACAAATGAACTTTTAAACTATCATACTAAATAAGATAATATGAAGTATGATCAAAATATACAGTGAATGCTTAAATAAAAATAGCTTATTATCATAAAGACACAGTCTTTCAAAATATTTGCCCTGGCTCAAACAGACTTAACATATCATTCTTGCTACTTTCTGAATTATGTCAAGAAGTCCTCTTTTATGAGCCAGTATAATCCAATATTCAGTGCAGACCATTACTGGGTGCCATTTAATGGAAAGGCAGACCCAAAACATTATGGTGTCTTCACCCACCTTACTCACTGGATGTGGCACCATGCTGCTTCTAGCTCTTCCTCAAAGTCCAAAGACCATGAATAGAAATGTTTTGAATCTATTCAGGACACTGAGGCAGCCAGGACAGTGTAACTGAAGACCCTAGAAAAACTTTTGGAGCTGGTTCAGATAGGGACAAGAAAAAAACAGACAAGTGTGTTGGAAGTGAGGTGGGATATTTTGAGGGCACTTAATGGCAATGTGTTTTTTTTACTGAAACAAGTATTTGAAAGTGTGGGTGGGGATTTAGCTCAGTGGCACAAGTGCCTGCCTGGCAAGTGTGAGGCCATGAGTACAATCCCCAGTACCAAAAAAAAAAAAAAAGTGCAAATATTTACTTTATTTTTTCATGACACTTCGAATATTCAAATGCAGGTATATCGAAGTTAAATTTTAGTTTTTAATAAAAAGTATCAGTGTGAAGGCTGTTGTGACTGCTTGAACCACAATATTAAATTTTGGGGTGTCTTTACCAAGGCAACACTCACTCACCAATTTTATTTCTTTTTGTTATTACAAGTGATAAAAATACAAATTTCCCAGAATTTACTTTTTGTAACTGGAATAAATTGCTTTCATAGCTTAATTTATGAGATGATAATTGGTTCTCCTAAGGGATACTAGGATTTTTCAAGCCTTTATTTCTTTCTAGATCTTTGATTTATTTCCACAAGTTATTTAGATTTTTAAAATTATGATGTAATTTGTATAGAATGAAAAGTACAATATGAAGATATAACTGTATTTTAATGAGTTTGGTTAATGCATAATCCAGTTTTTCTCCTTTCAACTGTTGTCTGATTTCTGTAACTATAAATTACTTTTACTTATTTTTGAGCTTTATACAAGTGGAGTCATATAGTATGTACCTTTTAGTACTTGGCTTTCTTTAGTTTATTTTTAAAAATTTTTATCCAAGTTACTGTGTATATCAGCTCTCCATTCTTTTTTTTTACTGCCAAGTAATATTCTATTATAAACAAATTGTTTATTTCCTGTTGATAGGCTTTGTTTATCTCCTGCTGACAGACTTGTAATTTCCCGTTGTTAGACTTTTGGGTTATTTCCAATAGTTGGCTATTATGAATAAAGCTGATACTATCAGCTGACAGTAAAACTGATACTATCATTCTTGGATGAATCCATTTGTGGAAATATGTTTTAATTTCTCTTGGATAAATACCCCGGACTAGAGTTACTGAATCATAGAGTAAATTTATGCTTAATTTTGTTATAAACTGCCATTTGGGAAGTTGTGTGTTTTTTTTTCTTTTACTTTTTATTAGCAACCCAGCTAAGCATTGATCAATTTTACCAATTGTTTAAGTAGGAAAAAAAAATCTTGTAGTTTTGTTAATTTTCTCTATTATTTGTTTTTCATTTTATTTATTTCTGCTCTGATCTTTATGATTTTTTTCTTATATTTACTTTGAGTTTGGATTATTTATAAATATTTGGGGAATTTATAAGTATTAAAAACTAATTTTAAAATGAATGCATTGCAGTCACAGGGACATACTTTGTGTGATTTTAGTCCTTTGACATTTATTAGTGTTTGTTTTTCCCATCTGTTTCTTGTTCCTGTTTTGCTCTTTCCTGCCTCTTAAGAGTTAATCTCTCCTTTAAAATATTCCTTGTTTTACCTACTAGCGTTTTAGTGATAAAATTGAATTCATTTCCTATTACTGCTATAACAAATTACCATAACCTTAGTAGTTTAAAAAACATTTCTTTTAACAGTTTAAAGATCAGAGGTCTGAAATGAGTCTTAAGGGCTGAAGTACATGTCAGCAGAAAGGCTGCGTCTCTCTGAGGTTCTATGGCAGCCTCTCCTCCCTTGCCTTTTTCAGCTTTTTGAGGTTGCTCATAGTCCTTGGCTCATCCCATCTTCTGACTTCAAAACCAACAATTATATTCTTTGACCTTTGCTTCCATTGCCAAATCTCTGTCTGATCCTTTTATCTCTTTCTTTAACTTATAAAGACTGTGGTGATTACATTGTGTCTACTTTGATAAGCCATGGTAATTTTTTGATCCTATGATCATTAATTTAATCAAACCTGCAAACTACCTTTCTTCCCTTTGTCATGCAAGGTACCATATTGATAAATTCTGAGGATTTGGACTGGGACATCTTTGGGAGGGGTGTCATTATTTTGTCTACCATAATTTGTGTATTTATTAGTATTTGTTCTAGGGATTATAGTATGCATTTACAATTTATCATAGTCTAGCATGAGTTAATATTTAACTGCTTTATATGTAATGATGTTAGGTAAGAATTTTACAACTACATACCTCTTTTATATCCATCCATCTTTTATGCTATTTTATTTTTATATATACTACAAACTTCCAGGTGCACTGTTATTAATTTTTCTTTATGAAATAAATTTTATCTTAAAGGCATTAGCAAATAAGAAGAGATCTTTTATAGATAGCCACACATTTGTACTTTTACGTGCTCATCATTCTTTCAGGTAAGTCTGAAATTTCTTTGATTCCATTGTGAATGCCATCTATTAACCAATTGTTTTACATTTTGCTTATCTGAATAACAAGCACCCGCTACACCTAGGGCGAGTATAGCAGTCACACCATCTCTGTGCCCTTCTCTTGCACAGGCTCCGGATGTTTACGGAGTGAAGATCCTGGCCCTCTGCTGAGTCACTTAGTTAAACTTCTAAGCTTCTCAAGTGGACACAATAAATCAACCATGACAACATCCTAGAGCATAAACAGCCACCCTAGGGCATGTCCTGTACACCCTAGGATGTAAAACTGAGTTACTTAGCCTTCTAAATTTCTCAAGGTGACACAATGAATCAACCATAACACTAGTTTAAGTCCTTCTTTTCCTTTTTCTATTTTACAGATATCATTTTATGTCTTTTGAATTTCATGACTGATGAGAAAGGCTTTAGACTTTCTTTTTGTTGTTATTTAGTATATGAATTTTTCTGGGGGCGGGGAACTACATTTTCTTTATTTTTAGGTTTTTTTTTTCTTTTTTCTTTTTGGTACCAGGGATCAGACTCACAACCTCACGCTTGCCAAGCAGGTGCTCATGACACTGAGGTAAATTCTTGGTCTTCTATTTTTAGCTTTTTAAAAATTTGAATGTGGTGTATCTACATGTGGATTTTTGATATGTGTGTTCTCTGAATGGTTTTTGGTTCTGTTCATTTGGAATTCTGAAAAGTTTTTTGAAATTTAAAAATTTTTCTTTGTTACAAGATCTCTGTCTCCAGATTCTTAAATTCTAATTGTACATATATTAGACTACTTGATACTGTGCCATATTTCATGGAGTCTCTATACTTTTTATTTTGTATTTTTTTTTGTCCTTTGCTCTTTATGCTTCAGTTTCCTTAGTTTCTTTTTATAGCATTCAAGCTCACTAATCTTCTCTTCTGCAGTGTCCAGTCTGCCTTTAAATCATAAAATGAATATATTACTTTAGTTATTTCATTTTTCAACTCTAGAAATCCTAATGGGCCATTTACAGTCATTTCCATTTCTCAGCCAATGTTCCTTATCAGTTCTATCATTATTTTGTATTTGCCTTTGTATCTTTGAACTTATTTAAAAATTATTTTTAAAAATTGTCTGCTAATTCTAATGGCAGTATCATCTCTGGGGCTATAAACATTGATTTTTTTTCCTCTGCATTATGAATCACGTTTTGTTGCTTTTTTCATATGTCTAGTGTTTTTAAATCATTTGCTGGACATCATAGATGTTAAGCTGTTGCTTGGATAGTGCTGTTTACTTTTAAAGAACTTTTTTGTGCAGTTATTTTAAGTGACTCAATCTCATTCACAGTAGTTCCACTATTGAAGTGTGAATATTCCCAGGTCTTAAGTGAAGCCCAGAAAGCTTTGCTTGGTATGTCTGCTTTGCCTGGTTAGTACTCTCTCTCTCCTTTCGTGATGAAACCTCGTGGTATCACAGTGGTTCCTTTACGCTAGGCTTCTTAGAATCTTATCTGTGCATGTAAAGCTTAGTTTCTGTCTAAAGACTCTTCATGGCTCCATGTATGTTTATTTCTGGGGATCCTTCATTGTATGACATCTTTTGGCCTAAAATTTCCAGTTGCTTCAATAAACTCATATACTAATATTGTTTATTTTGACCAGTGTACACAATACTCCTTGTTTTGGCTTCACTTTGTGATGCTACACATTGAAAAGTTCTTCCTGGCAGAAAACCAGGCTTGGTGTGGAGTTTACATGCTTTTCCCTTTTCTCGTGGTTTCCCTTATCTCAATAGCCTTATGATATGTGTTGCTAAACACCTGTAAGTAGTTGCTTCATAGGTTTTAGTGAAGCTTAATGGTTGTTTACAGTGGTCAACTAAGTCTAACCCCTGTAACTCTGTCATAGTTCAAGCTGGAAGTCTCACTAATGCTTTTTGAGCTAGATTATAGTGATGAAAACATGTACTTCAGTGCTTGGTGGCTAACAGATGGTAATTTTATGTAGCAACTTGACTGGGATGCGGTGTATACAGATTAAACATTATTTCTGGATATATCTGTGCAAATGCTTTCACATGAGATTAGCATTTGACTTGGTGGACGAAGTAAATTGTCCTCCTGAAGGAGGATAGGCATCATCCAATTTGTTGAGGGCCTAAATAGAACAACAACAGCAACAACAACACAGAGGAAGGGGAAGTTTGACTGATTCAGCTGAGAGACCAGTCTTGTGCCCTTGCCTGGGACATGTACTACTGACCCTCAGGTTCTCAGAACTTTGACACTGACTTTATTGGAACTGCAGCTTGCAAGCAGCAGATTGTGGGACTCTGTAGTCTTCATAATTGCATGAGCCAACTCCTTATAATAAACTTCACATATATTAAATATTTATATATAATTATAACATGTATATCTCCTATGGGTTCTGTTTCTCTGGAGAACTCAAACTAATACACAAAAGCACTACCAGGGGCAGATTAACTGATTATAGGCCAACTATGTCATATATGATATTTCATGTATCTATAGCCAGACACTATTAACATGTATGATCTAATAAAAAGTCTAATAATATATTTTTGAAATTACATTGGGGAATATAAACAATATGCTAAGCTTATCTACAACCAACTGTAATGTAGTATGAAAATATATTTTATTGATGATGTAATCACAAGCATTGGTAATATTACTGTGGTTTGTAATTTCTATTTGACTTAGTTTTAAATTCACAAATCTTTTCTTCTTCAATGTTCAATCTTCTTTTAACTATATCTAATGAGTTTTTTATTTCTACATTGTATTTTTCAGCTTTAGATATTCTATTTAGTTCTTTCTTTTAAGTCTTCATTTTTGTCAAGATATCTGCCAAATTTTGGTGAGAATTTAAATATGTATTTTTTTTCCTATCTAAACTTGTGGGTTATCTAGATCTACAATATTACTGGTAGCTATCTTTGTGTGGAGATTATAAGATATTCTTATTTTCTTGTCTTTTTTTTAATATTTCTTCAATAAGCACATATTACTACATGGAATTTAAAATACATGAACATTTAAGTGACATACAAAAAAAATATTCCTTTTAATATTGTATAACTCTTAGAAATGTTTCACTTAGTATTATATTCATTATGTTCCAGTTAGGGTGAAGTGATTAAGCAGACATGTTAAAAATATGATGTTTTCTTAATGATAGAAAATCTACAAAAACAAAATGATGTATCAGTATTTATTATAACTGTTTCTCAACTCTAAAATGTTTGTGTTCTATAAAGAGGTCTATTTCATATACAGATAAATCATTTCTTTTTCAAAGTGACAACTTATATGAATAGTGTAATTATAAATATTTTATGATATATCTGAATCTTATTAGTCTGATACATTTTAAGTGTCGAAATTCACAATAATTATGTCCTGTCATTGAGAGAAGATAGTTCTTTGATTATTCATTATGCTTAACCACAAATATCTAATCAGGCTATTAAAAGGTAAAAGTCACTTTATGGCAGTAAGTTAAATTCTTGGAAAGTAAGTAGTCCTTCAAGTCATTTATTAAATCACTATTATATGAACTAAGATCATAAGTCAGTAATGATTAATTTTCAAGTTGCAAATTATCATTTTGAGCAACAGTTATTGAAATAAAAGAATCCTATTTTCCTGTATCTGTTTGTAATGCTGCTGGTCCTGGGCAATGGTATAGACAGAACAGACACTAAAGGAGGCAGTATTTCTAGATAGATAAAAAAATCTTAAGGCTAACCTATTTAAAAAGTCAAAAACCATGTGATAAGTGAAACTTAAATGAGCCCCCAACAGGACTCCAACAAAAGCAAACAATAAGTTCTCTGAAGTAGAAAACCATGGCAGCTTGGAGTCTGGGATCCAAAAGTCCCATCTGAGATGCGGGGGAAGCCTGCAGTATGTCATTGGCCAGTGCATAGTCCCCAGATGCCACCCTAAACAGGAGAAAAGCTGTTTGTCTTCTGGGTCTCCTGAGCATGACAGTGCATGACTGTACTGCCTCTGGGCAGCAGCATTTGCATGCTCAATAGTACATGGCTAAATGACACTGCCATATCTTGAACCCATTAGGATATTTCTCTTCTACATCCAGCATACAAATTCATTCCTTAGTGTGTGAAAGAAGCACTTCATCTTCAGCCTGGGCCCAGTGATTTGTAGTACGTTCAGTATTAATTGCTAACTATTCTGGGAACTTCACATATCAATTTGACTGTGCCATACCATGCAATCATTCACTACAAATGCGCCTGAAATATTTCCTAGTAGTGGCAACTGCTAAAATGAACAGATATTCCTTTTTATCATAACATGAATTATGTCTTAGAACTTCAGATTTAAAAGGGAATGTGTGGAGTAACAAGGGAAAGAGGAACTGTTATTTAGGAAAAGTTTAAGTGAAGCATTTAGCAATTGTTGATGTCATTGTAGGAACCGTGGACACTTGGCTTCTACTGGGATGAAGGTGTCTCAAGTCCCTCAGAAGTGAGCCAAAATTTCTCCACCTTAAAGAAGCCAACACAGCCATTTTCAACTGAAAATAGAGAGCAGCTGGATCCATCTTGTCATGGCTGGCTCAGAGAAATGGTCAGGTAAGGTTGTTTTAGCTTGCCATCAGAGGTTCATCCATTTGAGAGGCCCAGGATGGATAAGAAGGCTGGTGGATTCTTGGGGTTTCAGGTTAGCTTCACATCACAATAAACCACAAAGAAAAGTTATATCCTCTCTACTATACTCCTATCATATGAAATTTCTAGAACCTTAGTCAGTACACAAATTTCCAGAATCATGTTTGGATCCTTTGCCTTCATTTCCTTCCTTTCTGGAGGCCTTATAAACTGAACAATCTTCTCTTTTTAGATTCATCACAAAGGGGAATATACTTTTAATTATCCAGACTACCTGTTTTGGAGAATTTGAGCAACCCTTGTGCCTTTGTCTTTCTGGAACTAAAAAGATGGTGAGACAGAATTCTGCTTATCTGTTATCTAGTACTTTATGATGTGTTTCCTATCTCCTGAGTCATTTTGTCCAACCCTTTTCCTCTTGCTTTTCTTTAGGACTAATCAATCCTGAATTTGCCCTATTGCATAAGATAGAGCTTATCAAACTACCTGGTTACAGGGAGACCTTGGTAAAAAATACCAATCTTTTGGTCCAATCCAAGATATAGAAAGAGAAGTTCTCAAGAGAGAGTTCCTGATTTTCTGTGTTAAAAATTTGCTTAGGGAATTTGTATTATCAGACACAACTGGAAACACTATATAGAACTGCCAATAGGGTAAGGTGAAAGTCCCTCTCCAGTTTTCTCTACTTCTGGGCCCTACAGTACTTGGGATAAAGGTACTGTTTCACAAGAATGCAAAAAAAGCTAACTTAGCTCAGAAGAAAGGCTAAACTCATTATTTTCACTCACATATTAGTTTTCAGTCTGCAATCTTCCCTGGAAGTTCTGAAGGCTACGAATGTGTATCCTGGAGGTTGTGGGACAGGAAAAGAATGTGAAAGTATGTGCTGGGCAAAAGAGCTTGCCTGATGTGACCTTGCTATTATATGTGAGAAAATGTATGGGCACCTCTGTGAGAGTGCAGCTTGCTCTGAGTAGGGCTACAGGATAGATTTAATTTTCAGTCTCAGTTGATTTACTTTGATATTTTGCAAAAATACCTATTAATTTGTTTTAAAAACTAATGAGAATTTTGAAAAAGAAAGACCTTTATTTACTTCGCTCAATATTAGTGAGCCAAAATTTCTCCACCTTAAAGAAGCCAACACAGCCATTTTCAACTGAAAATAGAGAGCAGCTGGATCTGTGTCTCAGCGAGTTGAATTGTTGTTTTTGTTGTTTTACTGAGACAGGGTCTTGCTATGCAGTTTAGGCTAGACTTGAACTCACTAAGCAGCCCAAGCTGGCCTTGAACTTGCAGCACTCCTCCTGCCTCAGCCTACTGAGTGCTACGATTACAGGTGTGCACTAACGCTCTTGGCGAGTAAACTGAATTTGACCAATGTATTCATTCTGCATCTGGTCCTTCTGGTCCATACAGGTGTGACTAGATTTCCTGTTATTCCTTGTGCCCTTTTCAAGGACTGAGCACCTCCCCATCTCTTAGGCGAACTATCAGGACCAGGCCCAAGCTGAGCTGTACGACTCGCCTACCCTGAAGCTCCTGGCTTATGTTTAAAAAATGCAAAAAAGCCAAGCTGCGTAAGAAAATCATCTTCCTGTTTTTCAGCATGAGTAGCAAAGTATTCTTTTAATTGTAGCTGTTGTTATAATTTAAGCAGAAAGTATTTTACATCCATTTTTCTCAAACTGCTCTCTAATCACAGTAGTGTTCATTTTGCCTTAATGTGGCAAATACATCCAGCTACTTAACTTCATTCCTTTTTTTTGTAATACAGCACTTTATATTTAAGCATCTCAGGCTGCTCTTGTGTATTTCTAAAGTAGCAATAGACTTACTAACCTCCTTTAGTTACGCTGTGACTTTAAAACAATTAAACTGTACTTTTAAATGATTTACTTCATTCAACTCCAAATCCAATAATGTCTTTCAGTGTTTCCTATGCTTTAAGCTTAGATGAAAATGAAATTCAACATGAACCACGTTGGGTATATAAAGTCAAATATTTCAAGAGCGTATTGTTTGAATGGATCATTTTCTCAGGGCCTACTATTTGTGGCTAACTAACAGTACGTTTTGCCAACCCTTATTAATGCGTAGATGGTTTTTCTTGTTTACAATGTCATATACGATCTTTTTCTGAGTGACACAAAGTGCGAGGGGAAGGGAAGGGGATGGAAGGGAAGAGATGAGAAGATACGATACAAGACTAGATGAGAGGAGAAGAGAAGGGGAGATAAGAGACAAGACGAGATGAGAAGAGAAGGGGACAGGACATTCCCACTGGAATATTGTACTTTTCCCACAGAATGGATTGATCTTCCCACATTGGTCTTAAAATATTAGCATACAAATTGCTCACATTATCTTCTTTGGGGAATGCTTTTAAGTACGTTTTGAGTTTATGACTTTTTCTCTGTAAACCTTTTGTTCCAAATTAGGCAGATTTATGGATGAATCTTTAAGTGATTACAGACCTTGTCCTCATTGAGGACACAAAGTGCGAGACATCACTTAAAAACCAACCTAAGTGAGGAGCCTGAGCCCTGTAGTGTGAAATTCAAACTCTACAATCCTCTTCAGTTGTCCTCTCATGCTGTCCCTGCCCAGATGTTCAAGTGCGGGGGCAAAACTGTTGAAAAGCAGAGTACTTCTTGTGTAAACACCACTCAATCATTTCATTTTGTAGCTTTTGTGATAACTTTAAGGTTCTTGACTGTTTTTCATTTTAATTAAAATTTATTTAATACAAACCAGGTATAATGAAAAGAAATTCACATTGTTGGATATAGACATCGGCGTAGCACTGAAGGAGACTTTTAACCAGGAATGAGGAGGATGTTTGGTCGTTTTTCTGTGCTTAACATTTTCAGAGATATGCCATCCTTATTTGGAAAATGAAGATGTTGCTTATCTCACCCATATAGACTTTGTTATTATTTTTTACCTGAACATCAAGCTAGATCACCTTCCCAACTTTTATTTGGCATACCATTCTGCCACACAGTTATTTTAAAGATACCAAACAAATATAAAGTGTTTTAAAGATGTCTATAGAGTACAAGCATCATTTTAAATACATTTGACATAGGTTGCTGTCAACTGTTTAGAGTTAGGATTCTTAAGAGTCTATTTTTGTAACTCTTGAAAATTATTCCCTATCTTCCCTGAAGGGTAGAAATACTGCTCAAAATTTATTGAAATCTGGATATTTCATAAAAATTCCTCATCACTTGGTTCTTACATGGGACTTAAAAAAAAGATAAGGCTGCTAAAGAGTTTGTGGTAAAGTTTTTAGCCTGTAGCTTGGCTTACCTTTTTCTGGATTATATTTAAAAAGTTGCTAGACAGGTAACAAATTCCTTTAACTGATGCAGGTTTTGCTTGCATTCAGGGTGACAGATGCCTATTTTTGTAAAACAGGACATAAATAAAGGGTATAAATAAAATATCACTCCACTAAGGTTTGTTTTTCTCTTTTATCCTCTTCTGCTCTTTCAAAGGGTGTTAAAATCTGCTGAGATTTATTTTGATGAAGGTAAGTTGCTTCTAGTTATCAGGCAGTAAAGATGTTCTGTTATTGTTTACTATTTCAGCAGCTCTGAAAGGTACCATCTGAACACTTTTGCTTATAATAGGCAGAAATAATGAAAAGCTATTTTTGCTAGTGATGTCCAGAGCTTTGATTTACTTCTTTAGAAGGTGACAGATTTATTACTGACACCTAAGGTGGTTTTGAAAGATAACAGGTCATAGAGCCGTAACTGTGAGAGACTTTTGAAGTTTGATCTTGGGAGGAGTAGGTTAGTAGGTGGAGGAGAATTTTCAGAGTTGTAGACAGAGATCGAGGTTCTTTCTGATAAGAGGATGTGCAAATGAAAGTCATAACCTTGGATTGTTCTTCCACATATGCCTGCTTGTTAAATGTGGCACATGCATTTCAGGGTCAAAACATGGCTTGGTTACGCCCATATACAACCACAAACCCTGGACTAGCCAAGAGGAGACCTGCCTGGGTCTGAGTCTGATGCTGTGTTTCAGAAATTTCTGGAACCCAATTAGGGGTGGATCAGTGATCACTGAGATCAAATTTCTAAGTGAATTCGTGGTATGTAAGTATGTTCTTGAGAAGTGTGTAGACCTTAGGTATCTAAGTACAAATACAGCTCCCTTCTTATGGTAGTGGTGGTGTAAAAGTGATTATATACAAAGTAATATAGCAAGAAACTAAGGAGTTGATGTAACAAGAGGGATGGGTAGATTTAGAAGCTATTTCATTTAGGAGAAGCAGCATTCACCCAAGGGAGTTAAAGGACATGGATTTTGAACTTAGTCTTGCATGACTGGTCCAAAGAAAATAAGGCCAAATACATGCAGGTCTTTATATAGGCAGCCAGATAGTAAATATCTTTGGCTTTGCAGGCCATATGGTTTCTGTCACAACTGTTCTTCTCTGATGATGTAACAGGCAAGCAGCACAGTAAACAAATGGTTATGGCTGTGTTCCAATAAAACTTTATTTAGCAAAACAGGCAGAGAGCCAGATTTGGACTGTGGTTCTTAGTTAGCTGTCTCCTGCTATTGAAAGAAAATAGGCAAAGATGAACTTCATCAAATATTACGATGATCTCGTTGTAGTACTTTCCCTGTCTGTGGAGTTTTAATAAATGCGATCTCACAGCTTTATATACAGTAGATGCATGTATAAACCTGTGTGTGTGTGTGGGGTGCATTAGAATAAACTGTTCATAGCCCTACAGTGCTCACAGCTTCCAGGTGCATTGACTTAGCTTCTAACCCGTACACTTCCAACTCACTAAAGGTTTTCTCTGGCTACAAGAGCATGCATGGGCAGGAGACTAGTTGGGCTAGGGCAGTGATAGCAAACCTTTTAGAATGTTCAGTGATACAAACAGCCCACTCTGGTACCTATGCCATAGGTTTACCACCACCGGGCTGGGGAGTTAATATGATCCACCCTTTCTTCAAGCTCCTAACCAATAACTGACAGGAGCTGGGGGATCACTCTCTCATATGAGTTCCATGGTTAGCTCTGAATGCCTGAGTAGGATTAAGTTCAAATTCCCACAGGTGTCACTTGCTTCACAGCACTTCTTAATGGGTTCTTACCTTCTCTGCCACATGTGTCCCCCTCACCTATAAGTTCATGGGCACTTCCTCAATCATTTTTTTCATACTGGAATCCTTGCATTGGCATTTGCTTTTGGAGGAATGCAAACCTATGCAGTCATTTAGAACTGTGGGGCATAAAATAAACTTTAGGTGTAAAAGCTTAAAAATATCTCATTAAGAGATATTGAAGAAAACTTTCCTCTTGGCAGTACAGGAATAATATAATGTAATAATAGAGGGTATTATCTGGGTGCAGAGAAACAATAATGGAACATGTTTTTCTAAAAATGGGCCAATTTACTTTTTAAAATCAGGTTCTCTTGCCTGCTCTTCCTGTAGCTGGTGCAAATGGTGGCTTCTGGTCTCGCCTTGGCTCCCTGCACCCGTCTCTTCTCTCCTTCTTGCAGGTGTTGGAATGCGCACAGTTGCACCACGGACTTTTTGAACGGTCAGGATAGAAGGAATTCTGGAGGGACAGGCTCACTGGGATTTGGCTTGGAAGCTAAAATAGGATTGCAGGAGATCAGGATGGAAATGTTATAGAGAAGGCTGGGGTCTGAATGTGAGTGACCGTGAATGACCAGTCAGAGACTCTGGATTTCACTTTGCATCTAGAGTTACTAGATGTATGGTTTTTGAAGGAGGAATGACAAAAGCACTCAATAAGATTCACCATTTACCTAAAACATACAATAGGGAAGGTATCGTGGATAGATGCCTCAGTGTACAGCAAGGTGCTGAAAAGTCATTCCTTTTGTGAAACCATTCCTGATCCCTCAGATAGAAAGGTCCCTTTCTCCTTTGCACCTACTGTTGCTTCCAATATAAGGTCTGTAGATCTTGAGGGCATTTATTGTGACAACTCATTTTTACCCCTAATAGCTGTCTTACCTCTAAATCGAGCTTTGCTTACAGTTAACCGTAATTAACACACCCTCATTCCGCCCCCCCCCCACAATTGACATTAGGTCAACCATTAGTACACTGAGCTCAGCCTTTAGGGGACAAAGTCATAATCTGCCCGTATGCATCCTGAGAGAGCTGATCTCCTTAACCAACAAACATTGCATATCTTTCCTCTGATGTTTGAGCTTGGGGCTATGTAAGCACTGGTTGGTAAAGATATTTCTTTTTTTCTCCCTCAGAAAAATATCAGAGTCACAGTTCTGCTTCTCAATGCATTGGGTCCCAACCATTTTTTGAGTAAAAGGAACTCCATTAAATATTTCATTGTGGAAATTTTCAGTACACACAAAAGTATTAATAGTGGAAATAGTAATGATGAATTCTCACATACTATACCCTTTACTCAGGTTCAACAATTACCTTGAGTTTCTTATTTCTTCTATTTATCTTTTTCTTTTTTGTTTAACAATTTAAAAGTAAACCCCAGCCATCATCTTTTCTTTTAGTGATAGAAAATTAGGTAAAAGATACATGGTTTTGTGGGCCACTGAATTTGAACATCTATTCTATTCTTAGAGTACTGGGTTTGGTCTTTGAAGATTTGGCCTGAAGGTTAAAGTATCATGAAAAATAAAACTACAGGTGCAAACCTGCAGGGTTTTTTCCCCTTACGGTTTTGGCCTTATTACCTCAAGCAATAAATCTAACCTTTTTGCTTCAGTGTATTGAAACTAAAGAGTAAGTAGTTGATTCCTACTGTTCTTCTCACAAGTTTTCAGCAGGGCAGGGGCAATTCACTGCTTGTTTTAGGCTTAAAACTTCCCCCGAAGAGCAGGGATGAAGGCTGGTGTGTATTGAGGTAGCTGGATATTGTGTGCATAAGATGGGAAAGTGAGTTGAATTTCACAGGCTTTTCTAAAGCTTTCTGTCTTAACTCAAAATACTGGCATTTTCTGGAAAGTTGGCTGTATGCTTATTGAGAAAGAGAGACTTCTTTCCAGTGCAGTGTGACATTTCTACAAAAATCAATGATTTAGAAACAGGCATCTGAAATGAAATGTGCAACTTCACTTTCCATTTGTTGGAAAGCCTGCTGCGCTGGTTTTGAAATCATACATGTTTGGTATGCCCTCAGGGGGTAAAAAATACATTGACTTTGCCCTTTGGAACATGTAACAAATATCTTGTGGAATGTGAAAAAAAATAAAACAAGTGGGCCCTATATTTCCAAATTGATTTTGTAGTATTTACTTAATTTGTTGTTTACTTTGAGTACTAATATTTATTTTTCCCTTTTATCTTGGAAGCTTTTCATCTTTATTAGATGAATCCAGAAGAAGGAATGGCTCAGCCCTATGTGATCCATGTGTCAAACTGAAACTTGTTCTTTGATTATTAGGGCTAATGAATCTTCTAGGAGAATGATGATGTTTTAATTTGAATTATGAAAATTAAAGAAGCCAGGTATTAAATATTAACACAAGAGGGAAAGACTCAATACCTTTGAAGTCCAGCTTCTCCTCTATCAACATGCACAAGAATTTCTACATCTTGTTCAAAGTTCTTAAACTGTAAAGTTCTTACCTTCTAAAGTTATTGATAAAGAGGGCCGGGGATCTATCTCGGCGGCCTAAGCGCCTGCCTGGCAAGCGTGAGGTCGTGAGTTCAATCCCCGGTGCCACAAAAAAAAAAGAAGAAAAGTTATTGATAAAGGAGAGAAATATAGGGAAGAGTATGTAAAGACTCTAATACAAAATCAGTGCAGAATTAGTGCTTAATTCTGTCTCACAATCATGAGAAGACAGCATAATGCAGACTGAGGAGCAAGGCCACTTACACAATTACTTCCTAGCAACTGCTGCAAATGAACAACGTGAGTAGATGAGTCAGTTCTCTGAGTTATTCCCTTGCATTAGAGTTTAGGGAAAAGAGAAAGGGGTGAACAACAATCAAACAGCTGAGTCTCTGAATTTGGGTTATACCTGTGTAATTTAAAACAGGGTCACTTAATCTTTGTCACTTGGCAAAAGAGAAGCAATCTAGTGAGACTAAAAACTTTATTCTCTGGGATGGACGGGGTGAGGGTAGCTTGGGGGCCAGGTCAGTTAAGGTTGATATTAATGAGATTTCTGACTCAGCTTGAGCCATCATTAAAAATCCTCTTCCTTAGCGTCTTCACCATTGCTGCTACCATTTGTTAAGCACATTTTTATGTTACTGTATTTCCTCCAACATGTGTAGCCCTTTTGTAAAAGCAGATACGGCCATCTCTATGTTAAAGACAAAGTTTCTGAGGCTCAAAGCAGGACAATTGGTCAACAACATCTAACAGCTAATTGAAATAAGCATAATCCGCTTTTATGGAGCATGTACTGTGCCAAGTGCCCTGTACTGCCCCGTGTTGCCCAGCACTGGGCCAAGAGCTTTGTGGATTGTCTGATGTTACTTTGTACCTCAGATAATCTGCCCAAGGTTATACGAGTGCTAAGAGGAAAAGCCCTAACTTGAAGTCAGGCATTCCTTTCAGCAGGTGTGATAATTAGAATTCAAAACTAAGTGCAAAGTTTATGATTATATCACTGCAATTCACTGGTCCAGGGACACATGCAAGGCAGAGGTAACCAAGGCAATGATCATGTCACTTGTGTTTCTCTGTAGCCACTTCAATGGATGTAACAATTATTAGTAGTCACAATATGCGCCTCAAAACTAAGGCCAATCTCAGCAAATTTATGTGTCTGAAATTTGTGTATACTTGTGTACTTGTGCCTGTACTTCCTCATTCTCTTGGTACTGTAGTTGTGTGGGATCTCAGGCCCCAAAACATTTTTTAAAATACATGCTTACCTTACTGAGTTTTTGCCTCATTCAACTAGCTAACTGGAAGATCTTTGAGAAAATACTTCGTGCCACAGCTTTGACACCTAAGAATGGTGGCTTCTTTCTCCAGAATAGCACACTAACAGTTTTTTAGGTGCAGATATTTTCAATGCTTTGAACAAAATAATGACTAAATGTGCACCTTCAGTCCTGTGATGTGGGGTTGGTGTAGATATCTTCAAGGGTTTGGACCTGCACAATGTGGGTGAAGGGTGGCACTGAAAGGAAGTTTTTGGTGGAGAGAGATTTCTGTCTCTCTAAAAACTGTCAAGCAGGCCTGTGTTGCTTATTTCACCTATATTAGGATCCTTAGGCTTAATCTTTCCTCCCTCTTGGCTAACTGGAAGATTCAAGGGGGTGGGGGGCACCATACATATATCTAGGGGAGATGTAGCCCAAGGAAAGTGGGTCAGTAGGCTGAGAGGCAGGGGACAGATCTCTATTCAATTTCCGAGATTGTGCCCTTTGTCAGAGTTGCCTACAGACACAGTGCCGGTGTGTTCCAATTTTGCAGAATTACCTTCCCTGGTTAGAACCCAATCCCCCACCCCAGGGTCTGCACAAATCCTTCCTGATCAACACCCTGCCCCCTTTCTCTCTTTCAAGCTGTTCATCCTCCCTGGGCATGGCTGTGATCTGGGGCATCTGAGGAATTAACCATTTCTCTCGCAAGGTCTCATCTGTGCTTAACTGCAGGTGAGTATCTCGACCCCCTTTTAAGCTGGCTCCTCTCCTTGTGCACTTTTGATTCACCTTCTTTTCAAGAGGAAAGCTACTTGGGAGGGGCCCTGTGCCCAGCCTCCCTGCTAGCTTGATTGGGGTACTGGGGCCAATTAGCATGTGGGAGCGGGGCCACTACATTGGGACCAGTGCTGGGACATAGCTTCTAGTCCTCTCTGCAAAGCCAGTGACTCTCCACAGGGTTCTGCAGCTCACACCTGAGGCTTTAAAAAAGGGCGTAAAGATTAACTAACTGCTGCATGGGGGATGAATTACCCACAAACGACAGGCACCCAGGTGTGCAGAGCAAACTGCGGAAACTGGGCCAGCAGCAGAGGAGGGTGGGCGACCTGGTGCAGTGTTGTGCCTGGAGTTGTTCACCTGTCTGAGGGGAACATGGGTCCCTGCTTTCTCCTGTGTCCTGGGACCAGTGTGCAGGGACCAGGGTTTGTACCCGCCTTCTCCTTTCCCTAGCTCTGAGGTCTGAGGGTCATTAAATCAAAATATTTTTATAATTATTTTCTGTTTTTTAATAGGAAAGGGAGATAGAACTTTTGCAAATGAGAAGGGGACCAAGAGACTTGGGGAGAGGAGAAGAAGGGAAAGGAGGGGAAAGGAATGAAAAAAGACTCGAGATGTGTTATGTACACATAGCAGCTCCTCACAATGAAAGCAATCATTATGTACTACAAACATGCAGAAATAAAAGAAAATAAAAACTTTTTTTTTCTGCTTTGCTTTCCTACATTTTCCTTTTTCTATCTCTCACTAATCCCAGGACAGGGGTTGGTGCCCCTTACTAATCCTGGGATTTAAAAACATCTCCCTTGACTTCCAAGATTGAGATGGTGGGAGATAGAGACCCTCACATTGCTTTTGTTTCAACAGTTTTTTTTTTTCAGTACATCAGAAAGTTTCTATATCTGAGACATTATAAAATAGTGCACGAGCAAATTTCCTAGTTTTTTCTTGTTGGCAAAAAAAAATTGAAACTTACCTTTGCAATACGAAATCCCCATCCCCCTCTTTAAAAAAGTACTTGACGGCCAATAACATCCCATATTAATAGACCAGTAATTGCTACATTTCATACCATGTAGGTTTCCCTCTGAAACCTCAATCACATTCGGATACTGTGGTGGGGGCTTAAATGTAGCAGCTAATGTGCTGTTCCAGCAAGCATTTCTTCACCTCTAATCTTTTTATTGACCCTGTAAGTGGAGTTTGTGCTCCTCTGGGTAGAAGCCGGGCTTTGAGATTGAGTTGCACGGTTTCATTTGGTTCTTTAGTGAAGACACTAAGATCCTGAATTGCATCAGGAGATGCATTTGTTGGTTCGGGTTTCAGATGAAAGCATGAAATCTCACTGACTTGCTGAACATTGTGGTTTTGAATCAGGGCTTTGGAGACGAAGCTGTGAAACCTCCCCAACCAAAGCTCTTAACAGAAATCGCCAGCTGCGATTTGCATATTGGCTTTGCTGCAAAGTTTTAGCAGTGGCTGTGCTGTCTTATGAATAAGAATATTTTCTGATATTTAACCGAAAGCTCACTTGCTGTTTCCAAAAGCTGTTGTCTCAGACAACTGAGGCACCTGGGCTGTTTGGACAGGATTAACTCCTACACCTAAAGGCTGGTTTTCCCCAGACTGAATACATAAGGGGTCACTAGCTATTAAAAAAAAATGAAAGCTCTTAGGTGGCTCCAGTATAAAAAAGGAAATGCAAAAGACTGGGGCTTTCCTTTTATTTTCTGTTTCTCTTTTAGTTTCTTGCAGAGGCATCACCACATACTTCACTGTTTAGCCAGTGAGGTTAGTTTTTATTAGTGATGGCCTTGGTGTCATTGTAAACTTAAATTTACAATTTACTGTAGGTTTGACTGACCCAGTCATGGCCAGGCCAAAAAAACACCCTGAAAACATTCACCACATCTGTTATCATCCTTTACCTCCAACCCCTTCCTCATATAGAGGACGAAACATTCTCTAGAACAAAAAATGGTGAGAAACAAGTTTCTTGTATTTTCTCCTTAATGATAAAAGAGAATTAAGTCAGTTGGTAACAGGTGTAGTTTCCACCTTGCACAGTTGACATGGGTGCACGTCTGTCGCTCCAAACTTATCCCCATTACTGCCCTTGAGCGAAGTCCTTTTAGTGCGGCATGTGGAATGTTTGGCTAGTGGTTGAATCACAACCTTAAATTTCACAGGTGGTGCCTTCACTCCAGAGAGGTCCTCTTCCAATAATATAGAAAAGGAAAAGAAAGGAGAAAGAACAAACAAATGTATTGGGCATTGCCCGGGGCTGAATGTCTTAAGGCCTGGCAATCACGGATGTTGTGGAAATATTGTCTTTTCCTCCATGTCTGAGGAGGCACAGAACTATCAGGTAAGGAACAGTCAAAAAGAAAACTGGCATCTTAGATTTTTTTTTTAAATAAAGGTTTTGGACTAATAGTGTTACATGTGGCACAGATCACTTCAGGACCCTTTAGAAACTTAAATGTGGCATAAAATAACCTTGCTTTAATTACTTACAGTGCAGAAATCTCTTCTACTGCTGTGGGAATCTATGTCAACATCAGACATCCCACATGTTTTTGATCTTGAGCGCTGCCATAACTGAGTATCCCGCATAGGATGTGCAGGTGAGGGGTCAGTCTTAGTGGAATGTGTTCTGAAATCTCTGAGGCAAAAGTCTTTACCTGCTTATCATTAAAGATGTTAGTGGTGAAGAAAGTTCTTATCTTTGCAACTTTGATAGCTGTTACAAATCTTTCAAGCACTGTTTTCTTATGCCATTTTTGTCAAACCAAATTTAAGTAATAATTCTTCATCCTAGTTTTATGATATCTCGGGATGCCTTTAATTCTTTCATGTGCTATGAAAGTTTACAAAAGTTCTTAGTCTACAAAATCAGTCACAGCTCTTTCCAATACAATACTTTATTTAAAATAAATTACATTACCCTTGGCTGAAAGAGAAGTACAAGTTACACTAATATAGCACTGACAGCTCTGACCCCCCATACCCCCTCCCCCATCCAGCTGCCCCAGTCAGAGCCTGTCCCTACAGCCTACAGCTTCCTTGCCTGAGCCTGGGAGCAACGCCTACTCTGCTAGGACGCAACACACCCGCCCTACCTGCTTGATCACGGTGTCCATTGCTATAGCCACATACTCAGCTGTTCTTGCTCCATTCCCCATTTGGGGATCTCATCCCCAAGCTGCTTCTTCCAGCCTCATCTCACCTTTGTCCATCCCACTAACCTCTCTAAAAGACTCAGAAAAGACCTAGCTTAATAAACTGGACTCGTGCTCTTTCTCTTTGGCGTTACTCCAGGATGTTATACCTGAAACCCCAAAATTCAGACTTGCTCTGTTCTTTACTGGATCATCAGTGTTTACTTCACAAGCATCATGATTTTAGGAACCTACTACATGGATGGTGCTGATGCTTGGTGAATGAATCACAGTCTCTGCCATCTTGTAAATAATAGTAAGCTTTTAGGAGGACAGCAGAGCAGTGATTAAAACAACAACAAAATGACAAAGATTATAGTGATTAAGACTTTAAGAAGCTATCCTGAATCTGGGAACCATGTTCTGTAACAGAGAACCATGACTGTGTATAGGCCTGTATGTGGAAAACTGATTTAGATAACGTTTTTGGTGGTGGTGGGGCTGGGGATTCAGCATTGAGTGACACCTGAAGGATGGTGAGGAGCTGGCTCTCTGCAGAGAGGAGGCAAAGGATGAGAATGAGAAGGAAGAGATTGACGAAGAAGACAGGATGAAGAAAGGACTGGGAGGAGGAATGGGAAGGGGAAGAGAAGAAGGCAAAGAAATGAGAAAGCAGAAAAGGGAGAAGAGGGAGAGCAAGAGTGGGGAGGAGAGAGGAGAAGGAAGAGGGATTTGGTAAGCCATTGAAAGATTTGATTTTGTGTGTGTGTGTGTGTGTGTGTGTGTGTGTCTTTTTGAGACGGGGTCTCGCTATGCAGCTCAGGCTGGCCTTGGCCTCTGTAGCCCAGGTGGTCTCAAACTCGCAACAATCCTCCTGCCTCAGCCTCCTGAGTGCTGGGATTACAGGAGTGCACCACCATGCCCAGTTGAAAGATTTGATCTTTTCCCTACATCAGAAGTAAGCTCTGTTCTGTTCCATAGGCATTTAGAGAGGTGAGAGAGGGAGAGAGAGAGATTCAACTTTAGAAAACTGTCCCTGGTGGCAGGGTGAAGACTTGTTTGGGGCCCAGCCTTGGGAGGCCACCATGGTGGGTGCCAGGCTGCGGTGGTGGTGAATGCCTGTGTGGACAGTTTGCCCTTCACTGTTGGCATAGCTGTGGGGTGAAAGTAAGAGCCCTGTCATGGCCTTCACCATGTGGCATGATTGGAAGAAGCTTAGGTCACGAAGAAGAACTGTCTGAGGGGAGGAGCTAGCACCTCAGATCTGGGACCAGTGTCTTGCTTTTTCCTCCGGGGACCTGGAAACTCACCTTGCATGAGCGTCTCTGTGACTGCAGGGAGCAGCCCAGCTGTATGTGGAGGACCCCGAGGAGGTGCCATGTATGCACCTGAGCCTTGCAGAGGGGCAGCTGGGAAGATGGAGAGGAGAGCTGTAAGATGAAGGAATGTGGGGCAGCGCTACTGTGTGTACTCTCATTCCTGTGGTGTCATTCTGGCTTCCTGGTTTCTCAAACCTGCACTGAGGAACAAGAGGTAGGAGAAGAGGGAAGTGGGTCTATTCCCCACCTTAAAAGGAGGATGCCTTCCTGATGCTGTCAGCCTCCTCTCA
>RJWT010009314.1:0-25264 GCA_004365215.1 Cuniculus paca
CCCTATGGAGTCATGACATATTTTCTGGAACCTGGGCTGTTTTGTAGGATATATTTTGCTCTGATTCATGGCCTATGTGGAGGCCTATGGGTCAAGGCTCTAAACGGACAATTACTACAGGTTTTTGTTTGTTTGTTTGTTTGTTTTTGTTTGTTTTTGTTTGTTTTGTCTTTTGATGCCACTTTCCTCTCAGTACTTACATTCTTTCAATTCTTCCTATCAAAGTTACTTTCAAAAAAGTGTAAAATCAACCGTGGCATAGAACTTCATGATTGGGTCTTTTTAGGCTTATGTGCAATTTAACAGAAAACTCAGATTCTTAAAGCAAATAATTGAGTCTCTATTCGCAGAATTTCGAGCTTAAGCAAGTTTGCAGAAACACTAACTGTGGTTCTTCCACAGTTCTACCTTCAGATGTATCCATTTGGGAGGCATGGACTGCCTGTAAATTATCAGATAACGTTTGTAATGTAGTAGAGAAAACAGACTGCAAAACAAGAATACCATTTAAATGCTAAAAAAAGTATACACGAAGGAAGAGAAGAAAATTTATCTTAGTGTCAGTAAAGGCTTCCTGGAAGAAAGGAGGCTACAGCTAGGTCTGGAATATTCAGATATTTTCTAGGTAAGTAAATGAATGAAAGGTTTCCTGGCACCTAGAAATTGCTGTGAGCCAGACTTCTAAAGTGGAAAGAATTGGGAGAAATACGAATTATTCACACAAGAAAAACAATAGACGTGAAGCACGGTTCAGAAAGAAAGAAAGAAACTAGAAAGAAATCAAGGCCAGATCACCGAAGCTCCATGTGGTCTGTACGTCTGTTTTTGCTAAAGCATCGAATGTATATCTTTAGCACAACACGAGTTGATTTTGAATGCTTCTCATATTTTGTAAATTTCACTGAATATTGTGAGAAGGTCTTTAAAACAATGAGTCTCTTCTCTAAAGGCCGTGAGATTCTGGTTTTACATTTGTACAAGTAATATAAAATGTCCTATGTTACTATTGCTATTACTACAGGTATTCAATAATTTATGAAATAAATAAAGTCATACATGAAGTCAATGATACAACTGTTAAATAGGACAAAATTGATGAAAGCTGTGTATGAGCAGCCTCTGCTTGAGAACCATTAGAGTGGAAAGTAGGAGACCATTGTGATAGACCACTTGGGAAGGAAGCTGTGAGTGTGGAATTTTCTGGATGGGTATTGCACGCTTGTCCCAAATACGTAATCAGCCTATTTTGAGTTTTAGCCACAGCCATCTTTGTCACTCCTTTCCTGCTTTGAGGAGACACCACCTGTTAGCTCCTCAAGCCTGCAATTTGAAAGAAAAGCATTGAATGTTTTTGGTAGAGGATACTGTTTGTTTCATGGTCAAGCATTTGACTTGAGCACAACCCGGTGACTCTTACTGCCTTCTCGTGCATCCCTTAGTGTAAGTGTGCAAGCATGCATTTCATCCACATGCACCTATATGTGCCTAGGGGAAGGCAAGAGGGAATACCTTTCTGGACATTGGTCAAAAGTATTATTTGCCCCTCTAATGGAGAACACATTCTGAAAATCATCCAAGGAGATAAATTCCAAAGAACCGATATATCTATGCATTAAAAAAAAAGTTATAGGGTCAGAGACTGGGCAGTCTTATGTGTATTAATACATAGAATTTTAGTTTACACCCATTTCTGTCCTTTCCAATAAAAGCAAAAGATGAGATGCTTATATAACTAATCTATGTTTTTTCAGGTCTCCATACATTTTTTAAAATTTTCTATTGAGCAGACTTTTTCTAAACTCCTTGTAAGTAAATGAGAAATTTCACAAAATGTTGTAGGGTATTTAAAGTCATTGTTTAACCACTCAGAGCTCAACAGTATACTGACTTATAATGCTAAGTTTTTAATAAATAGTTTTAGATTGTCCTTTCCATTCAATAAGATTCAGCTATTTGGTTTACGCATCTCTCAGAACAATTTACACAATGTTAACTGTAAAGTAAACACCAGAAAAACACGTATTTCTTCATGATACATCAATTTATCTGGAATTTCTCACTAACGAATGGAGAAATATAGATGGATGGGGAAACCTCTGGGGACAATTAAGTGACTAACAATCTGATTTAAGCACAGTTTCCTATAGGGCGCATATCCTTCTGAAATTCATTGTTATGAAGTGGTTGGTTTCACCTCAATGAGATTTTGACTCAAGGATATTTTTCTAGAAGGATAAATTTTTTTTCCCACTGATCATCAAACTATAGCGCTAATTATCTGGTTTCACCCCTAAAGCACAGTGGATTGACCTTCTAAAAATCATTGCCCGACTTCCAACTTGATAGTCAAACAAATTTCAGAAAATGTGGTAAGAAGAGCATTGAGAATGACTCTAGAGGTTCCCAAATGTGAGACTAGAAACTGTTGTTGCTATACTCCAATGTTAGCATTTTAAATGTCTCTTCTAGTTTAAAATTTTTGAAATTAAATGAAAATAAAAAGTTTTCAAAATGTGTGTATAAAGTAAAATTGGTGCTTATATATTGTATTAAATGCATATATAAAAATGATGAGATTAATAGCATAAAATCTTCCATAGCAGTCAGAGAAAAAGAAAATTTGAAGCTTGTATGCAGAAGAAAAAGTCTACAGAGAAAAAGACATAGAAATTAGAGTACAACTTAAAGAAATTGAGAGAATGGAAACAGCAGATAAAAACAATAAAAATAAACAAAAATTTTTGAAATCCTCAAGGAAACTATAAACTCTAACAAGACCAATAAAAAAGAAAGAAAAGAGAAATTACCAATATCAGGAATAAAACAGGAGGCATTCACACAGACTCTGAGCACATCAAAAGAAAAATAAGCAAATGTTCCAAACAGCTCCACAAACATAAATTTAACAACGTAGATGAAAAGGAAAAACATTTTTCAGAAGCAAAACTACAGTAATTCACACAAAGAGAAACAGATAACTTTAATAGTCCTGTAATTACTAAAGAAATTAAATTTATCACTTAAAAGCATGGAAAGAAAAATTAGCTGGACCAATCCAGTTCAAAAGAGAAGACATAATTAACAATATTAGAAATGAAAGAGATGGCATCACTACTGAGCCACAGACATTAAAAGGATAAAGAAATAATACGAGGAACAACTCCATGCAGTCAACCAGTGTACTCCTGTGATAATCCAGTCTCTGCTTCAAGTTAACTCTTCTAGCCCTCCCCTTACTGTGACCTAGTAACATCCAATCATATTAATAAAATTCCATCCCGTCTTTTACCTGTGAAACCCACTCTGACTCAATGAAGGCATTTGCCCACATGTCTCCTCCAACCTGCTTTTGTAAAGCCGCCTGAGAAGCTCATTCTGTATGTCTTCTGCAGTGGCTTACCTAACTTCCTGTCTCTAAACCAGGACTTATGAATATAACAAATTCTTAATTTCATGTGTCTCCATGGGTATAACTTTTGCAGCTGTTTTGCAATGATCCTTAACAACACTAGGAAAAAAAATTACTCCTCCATTTACAACAGTTTCCTTGTTCAACTCTACCCTACATTTTAAAAAGAAGAAATACCATTTCTTAGCAAACTGTTGCAAAAACAGAAATCACATCTTTACTTATGACTCATTCAGTGAAAGCAACATCACTTAAGTACCAAAAGATACAATTAAAAAAAAGAAAACCATAAACTAATAAGTCTCATGAACATAGATATAAATATCCCTCACAAAATACAACAGAATGAATTCAACAATGTATAAAAAGAATTATACAACACATAGGATTTATTCAGGTATGAAAGACTGGCTCAACATTCAAAAATCAATCACTGTAATTTACATATCAACCAGTTAAAGAAAAAAATCATATATTCTATTAATTGATCAATAAAAAGCAGTTGTTGAAAGCTAATACTGATTCTTTGAAAAATAAACCTGAGAATAGAAACAATGTTGCTCAATTCATAATAAATGAGGTTAACAAAATACTTGATGGTGAGAGAATAGTTACTTATCTTGTAGGATTAGTAATAAGGAAACCCTCCTACTTAAAATCATACTGAAAGTCTTAATAGTGCAACAACTAAAAGAAAATAGAATAATGATTATTTAAATAGAGGGAAAGAAAGGAGAAAAGAAAGTTTCCCTGATTAAAGAATAGTATTAAAAACCATGAGTGGGAAAGGTCAAGATTCAGTTTTAATGAATTTTTATTATGTGTGTTAATTTTACAAATATTGTGTTCCAATGTGGTATTCTCAAAATATTGTGTTCCAGTGTGGCATTTTCATGCATATACAAAACATATTTTGATCATATTCATTCCCCTTTTACCCTTCCTCACACTACCAGCCACCCCCTTATTGAGGTCTTTGTATCTAAAAATAGACTCCTTTCTGGGTACTTTACTATCATTTCTTCACCAGCCATCACCCCCACACATGCACCCTAGTTTTGTAACTTTCTTTTGTAGGGGGGTGGTCAGTATGTATGATGATCATCTGAGGAAAAATCACAAGGAGTGAGCAGAGCTGGCCCAAGACAGGAACCATGGAATCTACAATCAAGCATAAAGGTGAGGGCATCTAGGGCATTTAGAATTCACATCTTGACACAGACTGCCCTAGATGCTGGACATAATACACTGGCCCCGAGGCAAGGTGGTATGAAGGGGTAGGGTTGGGGAATGGCAGAGGAGAGTAGCTCATGGTACAGGAGGGAGGAAGCAGGGAGAGAGACAAAGTGAGAATGGAGGGAGATCTTCCAGGCCACACCTCGTGGCCCACCTCCTCCAATCAGCCCTCACCTCTCAGCTTCACACTTAGTTATAACCCATGAGTGGAGTAATTCCCTGATAGGTAACACACTCTCATGATCCACTCACCTCCCAAAGTCCCATCTATGGGAACCGGGGCTTTGGGGGATACCCAGATAGAAACCACAGCGGGTATCTTCTTCAGTGTCTTCAGTGTTCTGAAATTTGTATTGTAGGAGACCTTCACTCCCTTGGGTAGATTGACAGACACCTAGGTATTTTATTTTATTTGACGCTCTTGTGAATGGAACTTTTTTTTTTTACTCCTTTCTTTCCCATCCATTCATGGTGTACAGTAAAACTACTGATTTTTAATGTTGATTTTTATATTCTGTAATATTATTTAATTTATTTATAAACTCTAAATTTTTTGGTAGATTCTTTTAGGTCTTCTAAGTACAGGATCATATCACACTCACGAAGGATAATTTGACTTCTTTTCCTCTTTGTATCCTTTCTATCTTTTTTATCTTGCCTAATTGCCCTAGCTAAAATTTCAAGAACTATATTGAATAAGAGTAGGGAATATGGACATCTTTCCTTCATTTCTGATTTGAGAGGAAATATTTTCAGTTTTTCCCAATTCAGAATGAGATTGTCTATGGTTTTTACTATATTGGGGATGATCCATCGATACCTAGTTTCTTTAGAGTTCTTGTCATGAAGGCAGACTGGATAACACTGAAGGCTTTTTCAGTACCAAGTGAGAGGACCATGTGATTTTTGTCCTTGATTCTATTGGTGTGATGTATTACATTTATTCATGTGTGTATTGAACTCTTCCTGCATCCCTGGAAAAAAACCAGCTTGATCACGATATACGATCTTTTTAAATATATTATTGAATTCAGTTTGTGAGTATTTTATTAAGGATTTTTGAATCTATGTTTACAAAGGATATAGATCTGTAGTTTTTGTTGTTGTTGTTGTTGTATCCTTCTCCAGTTTTGGTATCAAGGTGATGTTGGTTGTGTAGAATAAGATTAGAAGCATTTCTTCCTCTTCAATTTGGTGAGACAGTTTGAGGAAGCACTGATGTCAGTTCTTTTCTAAAGGTTGGCTAAAATTCAGCTGTGAACCTATCTGGTCTTGGGCTTTTCTTTGCTGGGATACTTTTTATTACTACTTCGATGTCATTGGTTGTTATTTTTCAATTTAGGGTCTTATTTCACTTTTGGTACACTGTATGTGTCAAGAAGTTTATCAATTTATTCTAGGTTCTATAGTTTATTAGAATACAGGCTTATAAAGAAATCCTTAATAATACTCCGGATTTCGGTGGTGTCTGTGTCACGTCCACTTTTTCATCACTAATTGTACTGAATTGAGTTTTTCTTTCTTTTGATCAGTTTTCTAAGAATTCGTCAGTATTGTTAATCTTTTCAATGAATCAATTCATTGTTTTATTGATGCTGTTATTGTTCTTTTATTCTCTATCTCATTAATTTGTTCTCTAAACTTTATTATTTCTTTTATGTATGTTTGGATAGTTTCTTTGGTTTTCTTGTTGTGAGGATCTAATTACATTATAATATGAAAAAAGGAAAAACAATTTAAAGTTTTCTTATTTGATGAAGTTTGCTCTCTGAGCCAAAATATGGTCTATTTTTGGAGACTATTCTGTGACCTGCTGAGAAGAATATTTGTTCTGTGACTGTTGGGTAAAATGTTCTAGAGATATCTATTAAGTCCATTTGGTCTATGGTGTGGTCACCATAAAAGGACACTTAAAAGGACAGAGAAGCAATTTGTTCCAATAGAATGAACACGTGCAGAGCCAGGTCATGGTTTTAATACTATTCTACAATAAAAGGCACACTGGGCTCATGGGAGAAATGGCTATTCTAAGTTCGAGAAAGGAGACATACAAAATTAACTTGAAAGATAATCTTTTAGTGTCCAAAAAAAACAAGGAAATGAAGAGTCAAAATCATAACCATGAGGCATGTCAAGGAATACAGGAGACAGCGGAGAGATTCTAATGGCCAACCTGGAAAAATGTAAACAGCAAAATAATTAACTCACTGTTGGATGAAAGCAAATATCTATGCATTCATACTCAGAAAATAAATGATTGAGTAAAGAAAAGCTAAGTGCAGAAGAAGAAATAAGTCTCTTGTGCAGAAAGATTGCAAATAATTTGTGTTCAGGGAGGTTGAGCACAATGCCAAACTCTTAAATATGGGCTGCACACAACTTTCTTCCAGTGAATAACATAAAAATTGAAACTCACCTAACTTCACATTGTAGAAACCTGACAAGCATCACCTCAAAGTTAACCTCAACACTGTAGTCAACTTGACGTTTTGTCCCCTTGCTGTGATGTCATGAGAACAGCACTTTACCTTTATGATCTAACTCCCTAAAATCCATAATCACAGTTCAGTCATGAGCAGAACATCAGACAAATCCCAGCAGGGGGACTCGCTACACAACACCTGATCAGTATTTCTTCAAATTGTCAAGATTATCAAAAACAGAAAGGTGGAGAAAATGCTAGAGCCAAAATGAACCTGAGACAAGACAATGAAATGTATTAAGAGATCCCGGATGGAATCCTGGAGCAGAAAACATTAGGTAAAACAGAAAATCTTAATTAAGTGTGGTTCATTAATTGTGACAAACTCGCTTCACTAATATAAGCTGTTCGCAATGAGTAGCTGGGTATGGAGTATATGAGAACTGTCCATGTTATCTCCGAAATTTTTCCGTTAGTCTAAATTTTCTGAAATTAAAAGTTACAATACTTATTCTAACTTATTTAGAATATCACCTTCTAATCTGGTTTCACCATTGGATTGTGGTACATGCATGTCTGTATTTACAGTAGTATTTGTGTCAATTGATCATAGAAACATTTAAATTCTGCTGAATATATCTGGGAGCCAGTAGCAGCTTGATCTAAATTATTATTCTCATATTGAATCATTTTACTGGAAATAAATATAAAATGTATCTTCTACATGAGTAAATGACATTTAAAATATTTCCATGGTATAAAAATTTAATTTTTAAATGTTTTTTAAAAAACTAACACTTCCAATTCTACATGGCAAAACGACAAAGTGTGGGAATGTGATACACTACCTTTATCCTTGTAGATGACATGACAGTGGCATAATCCTAAAATAAAATGTTCAGATTAAGAAAAGGCAAAATACCAAAAAATAGCTTCATGGGTGTTTCAATACATCCTAGTCCAAAACATGAGAGGATTTATGAGGTGCAAGTTTTAAAAATAGGATGAATTTTTAAATTTAAAAATAATTTATAAAATTAAAAAACACATTGCATTTAACCCCCCTCAAAATAAGTCCTCCCCTTCACATTTATCGCATGGCTTTTGCCACATTTTGTAGCAGTTCTGGAAGCCTTCTCTCAGTAGTGTCTTTAGTTGTGTTCTTGTGGCTGTCTTTGTGTTCTGGATAGATTCAAAACATTTACCTTTCATGGTCATTTTCACTTTGGGGAAAAGCCAGAAGTTGCGTGGTGGCAAAGTTGGTGAGTAAGACGAGCGAGCACTCACCCACACAGTAGTTTTACCAGCGTGCCTTTACTTGGATAGTATTCAGCAACAGCATTTGCCATATTTTTTGTCACACCTCATGAAGACACTCTCGAAGGAAGTCTTCCAGAACTGTTTCAGAAAGTGTCAAGAATGATGGGCTAAGTTTAAAGCAAGGTAGAGTGTTTTAAGGAGGACTATTGGCAATCTCTCTTTTACTATAACAATTTTAATTGAAATATATCACCATGTATTTTGATCCACCTCATATTTCTAATATTTAATGATATCTGTGGAGTCTAATGGTGCAATTTGTTCAAAATATAATTGTCTTCTCATTATCTCAAGAATTAAAACCAACTTCACATTATTTTCCAGTTCTTGAGTCCATAAATAATTGGATTACAGACCAATTTAAAACAAATTTCAGTAAAACTATATAGTAATTTAATCTTCAAATGAAGAAGACAGTTTGATAGACTTCTAAGCAACCCCTCATTAAAACAACATTGAAGTAATGCTTGTAGAGGGAGGATACAGTGTGCTGGAAATAAATTCAGTACTCTTTTTTATATTAATGTTAATTGATGTATTCTGAATTTCTTTGAGTAAAGTCAATTGAAAGTAATAAAGATGAAAATGGACACAGTTATCTTTTTCTAGCTTTATGTTTACTTATTGTTTTAGATTTAATTTAGAGATTAGATTTAATTTAGAGATAAGATTACATACTTGCATAAGAACCCTAATCATGGTAAATTTATGTTGTTTTATGTAACATACACTACAATGTAGATCACATTATAACAACAATAACTAAAAGCAAATGGTCTGGGGGATCCTTTCTTTTGGTCAGAAATTAATACATTGCTCATAGAAGAAGTCAAACACCAAACCAACATAGAAGACCATCAATTTATCTACAAGCAAATCAGTACAAGACTTCACAAATCAGTACGAGACCTTTCTTGCTTTGATCATTAATGAAAGTAGGTAATGATCTTTCTACAGTGTGTATTATTCAAGAGAGCATCTCCAGTAAAACAAATCATCAGGTATGAATAATTAGATTCAAACATCTTCCGACTGTAGGAGAAACACAGGCATGTTGAAGAGGAAAAAATAAACAGAAAAAGAATGAAAGTGTTGACATCAGTCAGTAAAAGAATATAAAGGAGGGCTGGGGATTTAGCTTAGAGCATAAGCACTGGCATGGCATGCACAAGGTTGTGAATTTGATCTCCGGTACAAAAAAAAAAAAAAAAGACATCAGTGATTTTTTTCTTTTTGCAGCACCAGAGATTGAACTCACAACTTTGCACTTGCCAGGCAGGTACTTAGACCACTGAGCTAAATTCCCAGCCCTTGCTTTGTAACAGGGTCTCACTATGTCATTCAGGCTGGCCTTGAGCTCACTTTGTAGCCCAGGCTGGTCTCAAACTCATAACAATCCTCCTGTCTCAGCCTCCCAAGTGCTGGGATTACAGGGGTGAGCCACCATGCACAGCTGACATCAGTGATTTTTTTTTTTACACGAAAAGGAAACAAATAGAGGCAGTGCCTAATTTACGTACTTTAATATGTACATTAATATTTACCTTTTTATCTCTTCATCTTGTTATATCTCTTCTCAAGATGAACATCAAAAGTCAGTGTATTCATGTTGACATTAAATATTCTTATCTTAGTATTTATAAAATAAAATATTTGTAAAATATCTAGTATTTTATATTACATTGATGTGTGTATTTTAAGTAACTAAACTTTGGCTCTCCTTTTAAAAATGTGGGAAGTTTTTATTACTTAAAAAACTTTTCATGCCAGGCACGATGGCACACACATGTAATTTCAGGACTGTGAGGGACTGTGCCAGGAAGATGACAAATTCAAGCCCAGCTGGGGAAATTTAGAGACTTAGCACAACCCTGTCACAAAGGAAAATAAAAAGGGCTGAGAATATAGCTCAGTGTGAATGCCCTAGAGTTCAGTTTCTAGAACTGAAAAAAAAAAATCTCAGATGGAAGAGAATCTTGACTGTGGAAAGCTTATTTTCCCTCACATCTAAAAATTCTGGTCTATTTTCACAGTCTTCTTGCAGTCATGTCCAGACTCAAACCCACAGAGAGTATCTTGACATGTTTCTAATCAGATAACAAAATTTCATCAGATTTATAACAGTCTTTGGAACCTTTAAATTTATAACATTATGTGAATATAGACTTTAATTTCTGTTGCATAAAAATGTATTTAATTTCAAATGAAAGACTAGGGGAAGGTTCAGCTCTATGAAGAATAGGTACCTATTTTATCTATCAATGTGTAATGTTCTGTGGACCAATTAATAGCATTATTGTGGCCATACTTGCTTAGTACTTACCAATCACCAGTTTCCTTATACTTCTTGCAGCAATTCATCTCTTTGATTGTATCCAAACTTTAAAAAAGTCCTTAAAAAGTAAACAATGGCCTCTCTTATTAATAAACCAACAGACCTTCGTCTGTTTTTATTCTGCTTGCCACTTCAGGAAATACACAACAAATTAACTACACTTTCCTTCTTGAGGCCCATGGGTCTGTCTTTCCCTCTCCAGTGGCCTCTTCCTTGTTCCTCTGATAGGCTTATCTTTTATAGCAAGGCAGTCAATGCTTAAAATTCCTCAAGGCACTCTATCAAAATTAGAGTCCTTTCTCAGGAGCTCTCATTTGTATTTTAATTGCCAACCCAGCACAAATGATTTATAAATGTATATTTCCATCCTAGCCTTCTCCTCTAATCTCAACATAGGATATCCTAAAAGCTCTCTCAGAAGACTCAAAAGCACCTTTCAGTGAGAATGTCCTAAATTGTATCAAGGTAGTTGTATATGATAAATTCTTTCAAATTCTTAATATAGAGATTCTATGCCTTTTGGTTCAACTGATGAGAAATTATGATTGGCTCAACTAATGCAACAGAAGTGAATGTATGTGATTTCTGAGACTAATATACAGGTTACACAGCTGTTACTTTTTTAGAAATGATCATGAAAACCTACCCTGTAAGAAATTTGATAGACCTGAGGCTATCACCTATCAAAAAGATGCTCATTGGTAGATGAAAGGATAAGGAAAGCGTGGTCTATATACAAAATGGACTATTACTGAGCCATAAAGAAGAATGAAAATGGATGGTATTAGAAAATACCATGATCAGTGAAATTGCTGACTCACAGGGTCAATATCACATATTTTCTCTTGTATGAGAAACCTAAAAATTACACATGTACATAATTAATTAATTTAAAAAGAAAGACAAGAAAACAGGAAGTAGACATCTGGAGATGGAGAAGAATAAAAAAACCAGATGGTGGAGGAAAGGGACAGGGGGTGATGGGAGTGAAATTAACTTTCCAAAATAGACTCCATAACATATAACTTTATGGTGCACAAATAATACATAATTTTAGAAAAAGAAACCCAAAGTATATGTAGAGGTCATGTATAGTCATTCTTGTAGACAGCTTAATTAAGCCTAACCTTCTGAGTTATCGCTGTAGAAGAACAAAAAAGACTTCAAATGGCAGGATCCTGCATCAAGTCAAGCCACTCCTGCCCACTTGATCTTCTCAGTGTCCACTGTTGCCCTGGAGCTTCATCTCAGTTTTTGACCTACCTGCAATACAGAAATAGTCTGCAACCCTGACCTTCTTTCCACATCTTCTTGTGTTTCAATTTCATCAAAAATGCCTCTGACAAAACTGCTTGAATGAAACTGAAGACAGGCTATCAGACATTGAAGACAGGATCGCAGCTAGCCATCATGAAAAGAATTGTTAAAAAATAACAAGGGGCCATGAAATAATTCAACAGCATCAAGATGATGCAGAGAAAAACAATATAGACTGATAGGTATGCTGAAGTCAATGCAAATGACATAAAAAAAACCATTTGCAGAAATAATAGCAGAAAATTTCCCAACCATGGGAACAGAATCTGATATACAGATAAGTGAGGCATACAGAACTCCAAACAGCCATAACCAAAATAAATCTATACCCAGACATAGAATAATCAAGATCCTAGAAATTTGGCACAAAAATAGAATATTAAAAGCTGTTAGAGGAAAGAAACATCACCTATCAAGAAAAGTTCATTAGAATCACAGCTGCCTTCTCAACACAATCAAGAAAAGCTTGAAGTATTTCAAACCATGAAAGAAAGCAAATTCCAACCCAGATTGATGTACCCTACAAAATTATTTTTCAGAATTAATGGAGAAATAAGATACTTCCATGACAAAGAACAACTGTAGAAATCGATGTCCACCAAACCAATCCTACAAAGACTATTGAAAGACATTCTAGATAGAGATAAAAATGATCACAATTCCCAAAACAACAACAGAAAGAAACCACCATGCAGGGCAAGGAATTAAGAAAAGGAAAAAGGCTGAGAGTCAACAACATGACAAAAGAAAATAACATGACAAAGACAAACCAATATGTATGACTCATAACCTTTAATGTAAATGGTCTCAATTCACCAATTAAAAGAAACAGATTGGCAGAATGGATTAAAAAACAAGATCCAACAATGTACTGGATACAAGAAACATATATAACTCAAAAAGAAACTCATAGACTGAAAGTCAAAAGATGGAAAATTATATTCCATGCAACAGGAACACAGAAAGAGGCAGGGGTAGCTATTTTGTTTGCAAACAATGTGAACTTTAAACAAAAAATGATCAAAAGAGATAAAGAAGATTACTATACACTTGTTAGGGGGAAATTTCAAGAGGAAGAGATAACAATCATAAATATATATGCACCAAATACAGGAGCATCCAACTATATAAGACAAATATTAATAGACATGAAAAACCAAATAAGTAATAACACAATTGCAATGGGGTACCTTAATACTCCATTGCCATGAACAGATAGATCAACTAGACAAAAAAATCATCAAAGAAATAACAGAACTGAATCAAACCTGTGAACAAATGGACTTAGTAGATGTTTACAGAGTGTTCCACCCAGCAAAATCAGAATACACATTCTTCTCAGCTGCACATGGGACATTCTTTAAAATAGATCATCTACTAGCCATAGAACATGCCTAAGTAAATGCAAAGGAATTGAAATTATCACATGCATATTATCTGACCATAGTTCAATGAAATTGAAATTAATGTCAAAATAAACTGCAAAAACTCCATAAACACATGGAAATTATATAACACTTACCCAAACAATCAATTGGTCACAGATTAAATTAAAGAACAATTAAAAAATATCTGAAATTAAATGAAAATGCAGATACAGCATACTGGAACTTGTGAGATGTAATGAAAGCAGTCCTAAGAGAGAAATATATAGCAGTGAATTCTCACATCAGAAAAACAGAATGAGCACAAATAGCCTAGTGCTGCACCTCCAGCTTCTAGAAAAAGAAAAGCAAGTCAAAACTAAAGCTCATAGAAGGGAGAATATTATAAAGATAGAGCAGAAATTAATGCTATTGAGACTAAAAAAACAATACAAAGAATTAATGAATCAAAGAGTTCTTCGAAAGAATAAAAAAAAATCGATCAACCTCTAGCCAACCTTATCAAGAAAAGGAAAGAAAAAACTCAAATTCATGCAATAAGAAATGAAAAAGGGTGAAATCACTACAGATCCTGTGGAAATTTAGAAAAAACATCAACATCTACTTTGAAAATCTTTACTCACATAGGCTGGAAAACACAGAAGAAATAGACAGGGTCCTAGAAACATATAAATTACCAAAGCCAAATCAATAATGTCTAAAAGTTTTGAATAATCCAATCTCAATCACCAAAATTGAAAATGTAGTTAAAAACTTACCAAAAAAGAAAAGCCCAGGTCCTCATGGATTCATGGCTAAATTCTACAAGAAACTTAGAGAAGATTTAATGCCAATACTCCTCAAACTCTTAATGAAATTGAAAGGGAAACAATTTTCCCTAACTCATTCCTGGAGGCAAGTATTATCTGACACCAAAACAAGAGAAAGAACCAACCAAATAGGAGAACTACATGCCAATATCTTTAATGAACATAGATGCCAAAATTCACAATAAAATACTAGCAAACAGAATGCAGAAAATCATCAAGAAGATTATACACCATGACCAAGTCAAATCAATCCCAGGAATTCAGAGATGGTTCAAAATATGGAAATCAATAAATGTAATACACCATGTCAACAGAGCCAAAGACAAAAATCACATGATCATTTCAAAAGATACAGAAAACTCTTTTGATAAAGTCCAACACTCATGATAAATCAGAAAATCAGAAAAGATGGGCTCTACCTCAATCTGATAAAAGTCATCTATCACAAACCAACAGCCAACATCATACTAAATGAACAAAAACCAAAAGCTTTCATTCTCAAATCAGGAACAAGACAAGGATGTCCACTATCACCACTCCTATTCAATATAGTTCTGGAAACATTAGCCAGAGCATTTAGACAAGAGAGAAAAATAAAAGGAATAAGAATAGGAAAGGAAGAAGTTAAATTATTATTTGTAGGTAACATGATATTCTACATAGAAGACCCCAAAAACTTCACTAAAAGACTACTAGTGTTAATAAACAAATTCAGTAGTGTAGTTGCATATACTACACTTAAAATCAATAGCATTCTTGTACACAAACAACAAATTCACTCAGAGAACAATTATGGTAATAACACCTTTCACATAGTATCCAAAGAAATGAAATACTTAAGAATAAATTTAACAAGTGATGTAAAAGATCTATATTTTAAAAATTACAGTATTCTGAAAAAGGAGATTGAAGAGGACATCAGAAAATGGGAAGATATTCCTTGATCATGGATAGGAAGAACCAATATTCTGAAAATGGCCATTCTCCCAAAATTCTTACGCAGATTTAATGCAATTCCAATCAACTATCATTAGCATACCTCACAGATCTAGAAAAAACATTCTTAAAATTCATTTGGAACCAGAAGAGACCCAGAATAGCAAAGGTGATACTGAGCAACAAAGGCAAGGCAAGAGGCATCACAGTCCCAGATTTAAAATTATACTACAAAGCTACTATGTTAAAATGAGCATGGTATGGACAACAAAAAAGACCTGACGATCAGCAGATCAGTTCAAAGATTCAGGCACAACTACAAAGACACTCAGCCACCTTATCTTTCACAAAGGGGCCAAACATGTTCACTGGTAGAAATATAGTCTCTTTAATAAATTGTGCTGGAGAAACTGGTTTTCCACATGCCAAAGACTAAAACTAGACCCATGTCTATCACCATGCACTAAACTAAAGTCAAAATGGACCAAAGATATAAATATTAAAGCAGAAACACTAAATATACTGGAAGATAAGGTAGGTAAAAATCTTGAAGACATAGGGGTGGACAAAGAGTTCACAAAAAAAATACAAACTGCACAAGAAGTACATCAAAAAATCAACTACTGGGATCTCATCTTATTAAAAAGTTTTTGCATATCAAAAGAAATCACATATATATTTACAAGATAGATACCACTGATCCGTCAGTTCATCAAAAAGAACAGTTTGTGCTTTCATTGTTCCATTGATCATTTTTTGTGTCTATATCTTGTAATTTGAACAACTACTTTGAAGACAACAATATGCAATATCTTAACCAGTGTTAATGTCCTATTATTTTGTTTTGAAATACTGTATCATTGTTTTTATCTTTTAAGAAAAAAAAATCCTCCGAATTTTGTTCCTTAAAAATCTCTTGAAACTATGCACTTTCGTCTGTCTCCAGCAGCAGCACTCTGTCTATTGTAGCACCACCTGGGCTGAAGTATCAGCAGCAATGGCTTTCTGCTTGTTCAACCATTCTCCGCACTGGCAACTGAGTAATCTGGAAAACACAAGTCTGTGTGACATCTCTCGGTTTGTTATCCTCAGTGGTATTCTTCTGGAATAGAGACAGAATCCAAATGAAGTAGATCCTTCGTGGGGTCTGCATGTACTCATCATGGTCTCACTTTTTTGTTCTGCCCCTTCTAGTAGGGAATCCACCAGCCTGACTTAGGACTGACTTGAAATGTGACCACTGTGATTAAGGTACTGAGTTTTAAGACGTATTCAATCTTATTCAACTTAAATTTAAGTTTAAAGGTGATGCTTACTGTAGGTATGGAAAAATTTCCATGTTTGTTTGGAACAACTTGCCTACATGAATTTGCTGTTTTCAACTATAAATTTTATACAATTTAAACGTAATCAAGCATTCCCCTTGAAAAGTTAGTATCCTACTGGAGTGGGCTGTAGGCTCAAAGTGTATATTGAGTTTCAAAAGTCTAAGACAAGCAAGGTAAACTACCAATACGTTTTTAATTGAGTGTATGTTGTAATAATGATACTTGAATATGTCAGACCAAATAAAATAATAAAATTAGTTCTTTTTGTTCAGTGTGGTCACTGTAAAATTTTACACTACACATGTGGCTGCCATTATATTTTTATTGGACAGTTGTATTTGTGATTTTTCTCACCAGTGGGGCAAAATACCAACACTTGTGATATAAAGAGGAGCTGTTTATCTGGGTTTGCATTTATACTGTGCAGTGCATAGGCTCCAAGACAGCAACAGCATGGTAGAAAAGCAACTGCAGAGAGAGAAGGAAAGCGCTATCAGGGAGACTCAACTGTCCAGGTCACACCCCAGTGATTGGCCTCTTCCAACCAAACCCCACCTCCCAATAGCACGCTCAAAGCCTCTCGATTCACCAGTGGATGAATCCACTAATGAGGACAGTGACCCCACGAATCAGCCTCCTTCCCAAGCCCCCCTCTGGGCACATAAGCATGTGGGAGGACTTTTCAGTTTTAAACCATAGAAAGTGTTGCTTCATATCTCTATCCTCCAGTGATCCCTGGCTCCTATTCACCCTTTGAACTCTGCTGCTCCCCCTCTCTTCCCAGGGATCACGTGTGTGCGCTGTTCCTCTCCCTTTCTCATCTCTGCCTAGTCAGCCCTGTTTATCTCCCAGCAGGTTTATCCTTTTGCAGGAACATTTCCCCAGTAAAAACATTTCCTACCTCTTTGTTTGGGGTGAGGCCTCTTATTATCTGATCTCATACCATCTTGGATCTCACTTTCTTACCATTTATCACAGTGACAAAGTTATCACTGTGTACTTATTAGATAAATCACATCCTCCCCCCAAATTCACCTGTGCATTAAACTGTCAGCTACATAAGGCAGAAGCACATCTGCTTTTGCTTACTCTTCTTTCCCCGGTGGTTTGCACAGTGTCTGGCACAAACATAGTAGCATGAGCCAAACAAAAGTCAGAACCTGATTTGGAATCCCACACCTGTCATCTCAGCACTCAGGAGGCTGGGGAAGGAGAATCAGGAGTCCAAGGCCAGCCTGGGTTACATAGCCAGACCCTGTCTGAAAAGCAAACAAACAAGAAGCCCCAAAATTCAGGAATCAAGAAATATCAGTCTGGAGCAGATCAGAGAGATTTGTACTCAAAGAGCAACATGATGAGCATGTTCTACTTGGTTAAATATGTAGCTCTTAAACTAATGAACTAATGAATGAATGATGTCTTTTTTCCCAAGAAAAAGATGTCATGTTTTTCTATTGTTGATAAAAGGAACAGCATTTTTCAAACTTCTTTGCCATGTCATTCCAAAGCTTCGTTATTTGAGTGGAAACGCCCACTCTAGCTTTCCTTCTTCCCAGGGTCCTCCTGAGAGATAGGGTGGTGGCCAACTTGCAGAGCCAGGCAGCACTGGGTGTGGCCCTGCTCCTCTCTGTGACCTCTTGAAGACGTTTCCTCATCTACGAGGCAGGCTAATAATAGGAAGGATGTCAAGGAACTATTGTGAAGCCTGAATGGCGTGCTGTGCCTTTAACACAACGTCTGTCACGTAGCCCGTCCCATAACTTTCAGCAGTAAACACTAGGTATCTCCAGTCCAAGCACAAGATATCAAGTAGCTTTTAGGAGGTAATGTGTATGATATAATGCGTATATGTATTATATATATCATATGTATATATTTTTATATTTGATATATTTATATCATCTCCTGAAATACAGCAGCAGCCATTGTATTGCGTATCCTTATATTTCAGTGCATCTTTACTGTAGTCACTCTCCTAAGAAGGAACCAGCACCCAGAGTGGTTAAGTCACTTGAACAAAACCAGCATTCCCAGCTAGGCAACTGCGTGCCATAGCCCACCTTTATGTCTGCTACATTTCCCTGTCCATCGGAAGGCACTCAGGCAATCTTTTGTTTTCTCTCTGCTCATATCCTTTAAATAACCATTCTTCCAACACAGCATGCAGTGTCATAGCTCCACTTATCTGTTCACTGTACTAGCTTTCTGTATGTAACACACCTCTGCCCTCATTTTTTTTTTTTTTTTTTTTTTTTTGCAGCACCGAGGATTGAACTCACGACCTTGAGCTTGCCAGGCAGGCACTTAGGCTGCTGAGCTAGATCCCTGGCCCCTGCCCTCATTTTTGCAAAATGTAAATTTCTATTTAAACTCCAAGGCTACATCAGTAAAATTATTTTTCTCTGTTGTCTATAATTCCTCTGAACATAACAATCTATCTTATCTCTTGAGGATTTCGTTCATAAAATAAAGAATTTTGTTTCTCTGTTGTTCTTTGGGTGCAAACTGTATCATCCCTCTCTGCTCTGACAATATGAACTTTCATGATAGTGTCATACTGTTTCACATTCCATGTGTCTGAAAAATGTCAGAGACATATATATGTCTTGGTGAATTTATGTTAACTTGAACATTAACAAAATTCACAAGCTGCTCATTTGCATAGACATGCATATTCACATGACACATACACAAATACACCCAAGCCCATGTAAACACACACATATACACAATCGTGCATACAGAAACCTGCAGACACACAAACATCCACACATACACATGCACCCAGGTAAATGTACACATGCAGATTTGAGTTTAGTTTTGGTTTATTGTTAAACAAACAAAACATTGAGAAAAGATTGAGTTAATGACTTTACGGATATGGAAGACAACAGAAGTAATTTGTATATTTAACTTTAATAGAACATTGAATACCAGAAGGAGCATTTTGCTACTTTTCCACTTTTTATTACTAAAATTTATTTAAAAATAAAGATCTTATTAGTTGATACAGGAACATTACAAAAAACAGACACACGAACATACCGTTAGAATAATGTTCAGTCATACATTTATGATAAAAGAACAAAAATACAAAGAATATTCAGATATCCTAGAAAAGATAAAATCAGAGAATATACATCTCAATATTCTTATCTAAACTACTTGGCTTTTGTATATTATGTTCTATTAAGAAATCATAAACTTCTAAAATAATTTTTTTTAATGAACTGGACTTTGAATCAGTAAAGTTACCAGTAAAAAATGCTTTCAAGAATAAAACGGATACTTTCACCTTTTTTAAAACAAATGTCACTGAGTCAAGAAAGCGATGCTCATTATCATTAAAATTTTAACAAAGCAGATTATAAACAATCAAATGTACAACTGCACATATAAAAATAATTCCACCCCAGTCACTGACAGTGTTGTAAATCATAGTAGCATCACTTTCCCGATAGGATGTGCAAGGAGCCACGGGAGAATTATAGTCCCATTACACACAGCCAAGTGCATATTACTAGCTGGTGAAGGAGTGCAGGGCTTACAAACATCTCACACGGTCTGTACTCCATTACACAAAGATACTAAATCCTCAGATCAGTAAGATGCCATGAAGCTGTTATGGTCATTGGCAGTTAAAATGGCCCAAAACATTGGCTTGTGTCCGTAAAGAGAAGTGTGTTTTAACATCTTTGGGTATCAGATGGAGCTGCATTCTGAATCATTCTGTTTGAGCTTGCCCCTCTTTGCCACAAGGAAGCAACACATATTTGCATACTCTGCCTGGTGCCTGCCACATGAGTGCTTGAAGTGGCAGTGTCAATTGATCCTGATTTATGTCACTGTAAGAAAGCCTAGTAATTTGTATCTCCTAATGGGGTTTTTCATTCTTTAGCTACAGAATGCATGAAAACATTATCCTGATGCCTTTTAAAATGTTGTCACAATGCATGGGGAGAACCAAATGTATTCGATGTTTGTCTCTTGTAGGGTACAGCTAGAAGAGTGGCTGTGGGAGATTTCAGCTGTGCATAATTATAGGTGACTTTGCAGCTGAACAGTTATTGCAACACCTGCATTGTGTGGTGTCTGGGAAAGAACATGGATGAATGTGCAGCACAGTATTTCTGTCTAATACACTGCACATATATTCTCACACACACACACATACACACACACACTCCACACATGATATTATCATGACTATCAAATCAACCCAAGTATGAGGAAAGGGGAACAGAAGTTTACCCATGTCCCCACCTGCCTTTGGCTCTCATGACAGCTTTCTTATCTTCTAAAAGAGGGGGAAAGAAAAAGTAAAGGCTCATATTTCTCTTTGCCATCCTAGTCCACAGCTTTTTATCTGGTCTTAACAGTGGCATTTTCATTAAGTGGAATTATAAATATGTCAGAAAACAATCACCCACCATAGGGCTCGTCTGTGTTTTCATAGTGAACCACACTGAGGGAAGGTGCTCTATGGAAATCAGCCTCTCTCTTGTATGAGAACACCCAGAAGTTATTTTTGCAACAGTCAGGTCAGAAAACTGCTGTGAAGGCTTGCACGCATTGGTATTTCCCTATTCCCCAGATCCTGTTGAGAAGGAGGAGGAGGAGGTCCAGGCTTCTGTGTTCTTTCCTCCTTAGCTGAATTCCCAGGATGCTAATATTTTGCAGAAAACAAGCTCCAAGAAATATATAAGCATTTGGGGAACACTGAAACCTCAAATATTAAATAATTATACAGAAAACAGACTAAAGAAATAAACTGCTAGTTGAATAGTGTTAGGGACTAAAAACATTGACAAATAGTGTGATGTTGGAAGAAAATTATCAAATTGCCTGATTTTACCAGGAAAATTTTCAGAGAAAATGGAATTTGAGATAAACTGTCAGCAAAAAAGTAGAGCATGAAATCATGGGGAAGAAGTTGAAGTAGAATGGATCAGGTCAAAGGCCAGATCTCAAGGAACACCTCCACCTGTAGTAGAGGAGAAGCACAAATGTAGATAAATAATGGTGTTACAGACTGGTGAGTGTTTTGTCACTCCGATGAAAATGAAACTGGGGAGCCATTTTTGGTTCTTGAGTGGTTGCTATCTAACAAAATCACCTGCATCCAGGGCCTACCGCATGGTTGTACACGAGAAGATGCACCAGGCCCCATGCTCAGAAAGATTGTGCTGGACTTCAGGCACTGTTATTGCCCTCATGAAATGCTTGATAATGTTTGAACCACAAACCCTGCAACTTATGAACTGAAACCGCTGCTTCCTGATCCTCTTCATCTCTCTCTTTTCTTTGGTTCAACTGCCTGTGACCTCGGGAAAATATTTTAATTTCTCTAAGTCTTTTTTTCTTATCTATAAAACTGGGATAATTATATCTAGGTTAGGAATCTGGCAAGAGCTCAAAGAGGATAATAACTTACACCTATTTAGCTAGACAGACAGCTCAATGGACTGCTCTTGCAGGATTTTTCCCCACATCCTGCTGCCTTCCTCCCTTCTATGTATTTTTCCTCTAAGGATATCTGTAAAGGTCAGGGCATTTTGATGAGTCATTTCCCTCCAAAATGTTTTCAGCACAGTGGGAGTAAATACAGGCAATAATGAAGAAAGAAACAGAACTCAGAGTCAAAACTAGAAATAAGACTCTTTTGAAATGTTGCCAAGCATCACTTAGTGATGGTAATACAGTATGAGACCTTCATGGATAGGGAATATTGTTAATAGGAAAGGATTGGAAATAGCATCAACTTTTGAGTGTCATAGAGTGCACGCAAACAGACCCTACATGGTCCAGCCTACTGCATAGCTACTATGTAGATAGGTAAAATGATATCATTGTTGCAAATCTTTCCTGAATGCTGTAGGAAATTGTGTCACAATGGTATCTGTGCATGTAAACATAACATACAAAAACATATGGTAAAGATACCAGGTGGTAAGGAATTTCTCAGTTCCTCATAATCTTATGGGACCACCATCACACATATGGTCTGTGGTTGATGGAAACTCATTATACAACGCATGACCTTGTGTCAGTGCAGGATGGAAAAATTGAGGCCTCTGCTGTCTCAGATTGGCAGTTACTAAATTTGAATTCATTAAGACATCAAAATTTCAGAATCTATTTAAATGGGACTCAACTGTCATCTTTGATGCACATTGCTTTATCATCAGCAAAGAATAAGAGGTCTGAAGATGGTCAGGAAAGAGACAGGAGACTGAGACCCTGGCAAAGGCAAAGGAGTTCACCGGCAGCTGTGAGAGGGGCGTTGTCTAAGTGAGCAGAGATCGCACACATTTGACAGTCATGGCGTTTGGCTCAGAAAACAGTAATAATTTTTCATTTTCTCCAATGATTTATTATTGCATGCCATATCATTGAGATATAAATACCTTCTTCCATAGAAGTATACAGACAAATAGGTCCATCTCTAGCTTTAGTTTTTCCCCAACTTGCCTGTTGGAGTCAGAATGGCGGCTTGCCTTCCCTGACTAGCTATCCTTTCCCATAATCTTCTTTTCACTTGATTGATCTCTTTCAATTCAAATCCTTGGGTTGTTCCCCAATTTAGAAACAAAGGCTCTTGAGTCAGTGTTCTAATCTTGCAGTCCTTAAATTATGTGTCTCACTTCTGATCCTAAAGCAAGGGTTAGTAAAGGTTGTTCTGAGTGTGGAACTCTGTGTAAGTGACCGGGTGAGCTCAAGACAGATGGGTCCCTTCCTTAGTCATTGCTAGAGGAGAAAAATGGAAACAGACTGAGGAGAGAAGGGCAAGAAAATGAAGATGTGGCATTTTTATACATAATTCTTTTTCTTTCCATATGAGGATTGAGCCAGGGCCTTCACACTGAACTGCATCTTTACTGCCTCTTCCCTATTTTTATTTTGAGAGAGGATTTTGCTAAACCACCCGGGGTGGCCTCAAAGTTGAAGTCTTCCTGGCTCAGCCTCCCTTTTTACAGTTTTATGTTTAAAGTGGATTTTCACTTTTCCTAGTTGTCAGTGTGAACTCAAAAGAAGAACCTAAATAGAAACAAGAAGCCCCCGAAGGATAGAGCAGGGTGACTTGGAAAGGCACAAAGCAGAAATGATGACAAAGTCTAAGAACAGCTACCTTAAGAGACCAAAGGCTTTTCTGAGTAGAGTGGATGCTTTTCACTATAACTTATGGGCGCTGACATAATACTTACAAGCTTACCTTCATTCTAATTCCTCATTTATTTGTTTGAAATTGTAAAAATTCTTTTCAGTCTAAATCTTCCCTCACTCTCAGCCAAGTATATAGACTTCATCTTCTAAGGAATTAGATCACATCAAAATATTTCACATTCCACACTCAGTCTTCGGTGTGAAGAAGCACAACAGCAAACAGTGTACACAAGAAGATTTGCATGGTGTTACTAAGCATGAGGTTGTGTCTCCAGTGTAAGCTCGATGAGCTGGCTTTCCAGGGTGGTTTCCTTCTGCAGGAGAGAGTTCAAGGCTGGTGATGAATAGACAACAATGAATCATATGCCTGCGAGAATGAAGCCATAGACTGCTATTGTGCTGGAGATGATAAGAGTTCTGCTGTTGCAAGTGTATTTCAATATCTATCACCATGTTTATCACAATTTTTTCCCTAGCTTCCTGGAATAATATTGCTTCATTCACAGGAAAAATAAATGAAGGGATTCTATAAATAAACTCTGTATATTCTCAAATTCTTACTGAGTTTTCTAAAATTTTAAAAAGTATAATCAAGGCCCTAACTTGGTATATGATGAGTAATAAAAGACAACACTCTCATAATTTCAAAATAAATCTTAATACCAGATGGATCTTTTTCCTGCTTGAATTAAATTGACTTTGACAGCAAATGCATTTGGGGGGCGCTTAGAAAACCCTTTGAGTTCTGTTCTTCTTTTCTCTTAACTGCTTCCCTCAGGACAATATTCCGAATGCCTTATATACTTAGTCCACACGTTAGTGCTGGTGGTATTGTGTTACAGTCATGTTACAGTCACCGAGTTGTGCTTAGGGGCCCCTTACATTCAAAACTATCCTTGCCTGGGAAGTCTTAGTTCATTAACTTTCATCAATGTGCTCATTAGCTAACATGTCACACCACGGTCAGAAAGGAAAGATCTCCATTGCTCAGTGATCTGTTCACTGTGATGTGGAAAGTCAGTGATCTTACTTAAATATCATTGATATAAAATAAAATGCCCAGTTCTACCTGACAAAGGTGATTTACTGTCGGAAAGAAAGGCAGATTATATCCCAATCAGATCTGGGAAGTTCCCTTACATAATTTTATTCTTTTCAAAAATGTCTCATCAATTTCCAAAACCTCACATTGATCAGTAATAAAGGATAATACAATAGACAAAAAAACAAGAAAATAAGAGAGTTTTCTGGTGACGGGTGTATTATGAGAGAATAGATTCAAAGCCTGCTCTTGTGTCAAGACCTTAACATCTCACATTTGAAGGAGTGCGACTGAAGGAACCTAAGTGAATTGACTGCCTACATTAGTGCTATTAACTCACTTGAGTGGAAAATATATTCAATTAATCTACACCACATATCACACTGAAAATAAATAATGAATCTAGTGAGTCTAGTTTGCAGCACTATTGATAATAGCCAGGGAATGAAAATAATTAGTCTCCATCAGTGGGTGAATGGGTAAAGAAAGTGTAGGTATACACAATGGAAAACTATTTGATGGCAATAAACAAAAAAATCCTGTCATTTGTGATAACATGGA
>RJWT010009315.1:0-25269 GCA_004365215.1 Cuniculus paca
CGTCATCTGCTGGATCTGGTACTCAGAGAATGCCTAGGAGGAGTGGACGCCACCATGAAGCAGACCTGAGCCAGGGGCTGCTCCTTGGAAACCGGGTGGCTCTGGCAGAGCAGCCATACACTCCTGCCGTCAGGCTTGGGAGCCACCATACTCCGGCTGCTTGCTCAGAGCAGTCACATACGAGATGCCTTCCTCACTCTTAACTCTCAAGTTTAGTATATCCAGGGACTTGCCAAAGTGATGTGACATGGAGGGTTTCCCCTAGGCTCCCCTCTCCCCCACCACACACACTGGGGGTGAACTACTTTCTCCTTCTATAAACTACTATGAGATGCCACCAACACCAAGTGCTACCAAGGGCACGGGCTCCAAAAAAGGGCCCGGCAGGGTGCAGAGTGCCGGCCACGCCCTCACCTGCTGAAGGGACAGCTCGTTAGGGAAAGCACCCTCAATGTCCTCGTCCTCACTTGAGGAGTGAAGGTGATGAGTGCTCACCTAAAACACAGGCCAGATGGGGTGGGCATGTGAGGTGGCTGGCACCCTGACCCCACCCAGCTGGAGTCCCAGACTCCACCCAGCCCAGCCTGACGCTCACCAGATCTCAGCCTGTGAAACTGTGCTGTAAAGTGCCAAACAAGGCCAAGGCCAAGGCCTGTGACAGCCCAACCTCTCTTGTGCCAAGGCACATCATAGGTCCTAGGCACAGGAAGCTCTTCTTGGACAAACTATGGCTCCTGAGGTGGGAGGGGCAGGGACCAAGGGACCACACCAGCTCTGCACAGAGGTCCTCAGGGAGTCAGCCCCACTATGACACAGGAGAGCCAGAGGCTGCCAGTGGCTCATGGACACACACTGTCACACATGCGTGTGGGGTGGGCAGGCAGGTATGTGCAGACCCTCCTTCGACCTGGCTGCCAGTGTCCTTTGGCTGTGGCCACATGCCACAGGAGCTGCCACTTCCTCACCAGGTCCACAGTATTCCTCCGGTTGGTCTCAGTCAGTGTCTCCTCTACAAAGCTCTCCCAGCGTCCACGGCAATCTTCAGGGAGCCCTGTGAGGGAAGTGCTGTCTGGTGAGCCCTCAGGATCCATGCGGCCACTGTGGGTACGCAGGCACACTTCCAGGCACATCCTGGGCCAGGGAGGGACAAGCTCCTGTGCCCAGGGACTTGCTGATACCAAAGAGGCCAGCATAGCTAGGTGAGGGTCCCATGGGGTCTGAGGCCACATGGAGGATGGGAGGCAGCAGCCCTGAGCAGGGTACTGGGCACTTGCTCGTCCCTATGGAGACTAGACAGGCACCAGAGTTCTGACCCTGCTTGTCGGTGCATAAGCACACCCTACAGAAGTCCAGAAACACGTGAGCTGCACAGCAATCTGCCCTCCTCCTCGTCCCATCACAGTCCAAGCTCAGCAGCAACCTGCAGGCTGTGTATCTGTGGCTTTCTCAGGAGGCCAGAGCCCCAGAGAGTCATGATCTGAAAATGGTGAGGGGTGATGTGACAAAGAGCTTCCCTGTGGCTCCCTCATCTCTCCACGTGCCTCATTCTAGGGCGCCTTTGTGGGCCTCCACCTCAATCTGCTTGTTTTGCCCCTCCAGCAGCATGGGGACCACCTACTCTGCCAGCCGACACACCCTCACGAGAGCCTATGGAGGCACGAGGACCATCTGGAGCTTCCTCACGTCACACCTGCCCTGTGTGGTCACAGAGGAGACTCAGGGGCATCAAGGCCACTTTGTGAACCTCCTTGGCTACGTGTTCTGTGCACAGCTGACTTAACCTCTGGTTAAGGCCCAGTCCTGGAGCCAGGCAGCACCTTGTAGGCTCCCCCCACCCCCCCGCAGTGAGACCATCCTCTGTCCAAGAGAGCCAAGGCTCCAGCCAGTGCCCCAACCATGAACTCAGGGTGCTGACTGCACTGACACCAGCAGTGCATACACCACTTCCTGGCATCCCCAAGGCCACCTGCCTGTCCATCTGACCATATCCCACTCTGCAGGCTGGGAGGCCTCCTTCCCTGCTGCTCAGCCTGAGCACTCAGGCCAGATAACAGAGACCCTGGCATGAGGACATGGGTGTGGCCATGTACTCAGCACATGAGAGCCGAGAAGCAGTGCGCTAGGGTGCCATACAAGTGGGTGCTTAGGGTAGCAAACACCACGGTGAGGGCAAGGCTTTTAAGAGGCTGCTCTGCTGGGGCAACCCATTCAGGACTCCTGTCTCCCGATTCCTTTTCTCCAATAAATTTTCTTACTCTTAAAAAAAAAAAAAGAGGCTGCTCTGCTGTATGTTCAGGGCCCAGGACATGTCCACCCTATAGGGCTGGTCTTCCTGGGTGTGACTCTCCACTGCCTGCTCCTAGGAATAGGATGCCCCTGCTTCTCTAGTTCCCCCAAGGCTCACATGAGGAAAACTCCCTAATCTGCCTGACTTCAGAGCACCGCCAGACAGTAAGCCAGGACTACCAGCAGCAGGCCTGGCTCTGGTGGCCCATGAGCACAGGAGAGCCTGAAGCTCACAGCTATTGAGTGCCAGCGCCAGACCCATGAACTGTCCTGGCAAGGCCTAGTCGCCTGCACCATGTGCTCTGCTGTCAGCAGGGTCCCATGATGTCTGCCCCACATCGTGGACACCTGGGCCCACCCTGAGAAGAGATCACTGTGGGACAGTATGACAGCAGGAGAGCCTGCATGGGCCACCCCACATCAGTGCAAGTGCCACCTGCTGAGGGCCAGAGGTGACAAGGGTAGCAGGCTCACCTTGGATGACCTCACTGATGTGGGTCTGCACAGGGCCCCGCTCTAGGTTCTGCACCACTGAGTTGGCAATCCGCGTCAGGTGGCCCATATTCCCACGCCTCATGCCACCAGCTGCCCTGAAAGTGACAGGGACTGGTCAGGGTGGCCATCCAGCTCTGGCCTTGTCTGACCAGTGGCTGGGAAGGCCAAGTGATGCAAGTCCCTTGAAGCTCATTTCTGCTGTCACCTCCACTTGGTCTCTCACTCCCTTTGGGTGACCCCAGCTCAGTGTCCAGGGAACATGCCTGGCTCTTCAGTGCTTGGTCAGCAGCCTCACCCCAGCACACAGGGTTCTGGAGCACCTGCTGTACCCACAGGTTTAGCCACCCTCACCGAGAAGTGCTAAGGGGCCAGATGCCGCTTGTGCATGACAGAAAGACTGTGGTGGTAAGCCCATGGCATGGGCCCCATTGGCTTGAGCAGCAGCAAAGCAGGAACTGAGCAGGGCAAGTGGCTACAGAGCCAGCACTGGGTGCTGCTCCATGGGTGTATTTTCCTGCAGCAGAGGGGGCTCTGCTCACCCCCTACATAGGTCTAGGGTGATCCAAACTCAAGAGTCTGGCTCCTGTGAGCCCCTCCCTACTGCCAAAGAGCCTTCTGTTCCTGGAAGGACAGCAAATGGGTAGGTATGGCCTCGGGCCCTGGACAACATGTGAGACTTGCTTCCTGACCTGAAGGAAGACTCAGTTATGTAAAAGACACAGAGAGACTAAAAAATGCAGCCTTGTGTGCAAGTTCTAAAAAGTGACACAGGGTACCCCAAATCCCTGGGAAGATCAGAAACAGATGTGGGCCCAGAAGAGTGCAAAGCTTGGCTAAGATAGGCTGGGGAGGAACCATGTGGGTTCCTGGGGTAAGGCCTCTCCCCTGACCACTGTCCAGCCACTTGTTACTTGACCTGCCCTTCTCATTACTCCCCATGTCACACACCCCTGATGTGGAGTCCTGTGAGGTGTGGCACTGCACTCCACACCAGTAGGGCAGGTCCCCAGGTTCTTACTGTGTGTGGTCATTGGCTTCCCAGGCCTCCAGGATCCTCTGCACCAGGCAGCACTTCTGGAACAGCTGTCAGGGGTGGGGAGGCTGTGTGAGGTGGGGCCTTCAGGGCTGCACCTCCTCCCCAGAGGCTGTGGCAGTGAACCAGGCCATCAGCAGAGCCTGCAACACCCACAGAGCCCTAACTTCTGTGGGCCCCACCAAACTCCAGAGGCAGCACTGCCCAAGATCCTCAGTCTCACAGACATTGTGTGTTCTCCCGCACCCGGGAATGGCCCTCACCTCCCAGTCCCTCTGCCTCCACCTCTGTCCAGAAGGAGCAGCTGGGGCCCCTGTGCACCTTGTCACTACCTGGCCCTGACATGTGCTGCTGCCTGTATCTGGGATGTTGGTCTCGTCCCCCTGCGCCCCCACCAATTCACACCGTGGGATCCTTTGCTGGTCTGCACAGCCTCTGAATGTCTCCCCACCCTACTCCAATACCATGCACTCTCATCACAGAAACCACCTTCCCTCTGGCTGTTTATCAACTAGGTTGTGGGGGTGGGGGACCTGGACTCTTCTTCTCCGGTGTTAACCCTACCAGGCCCCACCCACAGCACTTAAGACTCATGTAAGGCTTCTGACTAGAAACCTAGGGACCCCTACCTGAGCCTCAGCCTTTTATTACATGCACAGTGTGGTCCATACTGTCTCCCAGCATCCCACCTCACCTCAATAAGTAGTGACAAGTGGGTCTGAGCTCAGACACCTCTTTATGCCTGCTTCCTTCCTCAGCAAACACTAAAGCTGCTCTTTTTGACAAAGCTCAATGCTAAGGACAGAAAGAACTTAAGAAGCAGACTCTGGGCCCACACAGCCAAAGAAGAGAGGCAGTGAGAGCACAGTTGTGTGGAAGACTCAAGGGTGGGAGAGAGAAGGGTCAGAGGGAGGGCTGATGTACCTGTTTCTAAAGCGCAGAGTCCCAGAAAACTTTCACATATGAGAATCAGACATTAGGATTTTCCTCATGGTCTGGTCATGCAGTGTCAGGAGCACAGCCCTGGGGGGAGCCGTGTCCAGAACCTGCTGGGGCTGCAGCCCACCACCAATGTGTATACATGCTGCCTTCCCTCTGGCCACCTTTCATCTCCTAGCACCAGCTCTGCTCTGTGACCCTGGCAAATGTGGATGTTTCTCATTAGTCAGTGTCCTCATGGGTTAAGGAGAGCAGTACCTAGTGCCCTGTAAGGGCTAGGGACAGGACAAGGGCCCACGCAGTGCAGGCTGCAGGTGGCAGATAAACAAACCAAAGGTTCTTGGTCTGGGCAGAGCTCTGCCTGCAGCAGTGAGCAGGGCACTGGTCTGGACTTACGTGGGTCACCATTGTGTTCTCAGGGAGGCTTGCGACAGGCTGGGGGGTCTCCAGGCTCCTATTCCCGTTCCCGCTTCCCTGTGGAGGCTCCACCCTGCTCTTGGATCCACCGGCTTCTGCCTTCTCCTCCCCGGCAGCATGGGAGAGAATAGCGGCTATGCACAGTTCCACTTGGAAGTGCAAAAAGTTATTCCAGGTGTACTTAAAAAACAAGTCCTGAGTAAACAGAGGACAGAATGTTCTTAGATGGCCTCCTCCTGAACCAACAGCAAGGAGACTCGCTCCTGAACCTAACTTCTTGGATATCTCATGGGAGTGTTGAGAGGGGCCCTTCACTCTCCTAACTACTGCTTTGTGTGTCTCACTGACCTCTTCTCTAACCCAAGTAACTATCTTCTTTCGACTTTCCATATGTTTATTCTTTTGCCTCTAAGTTAGAGGCCTAATTCATTAATTTTTTGGTCTTTTCCAGTATAAGCCAGAGAGCCTGCCTGCCTTCTTTCCTTTTATGGTTTTTTTGTTTTACTTTTTTATCTATTCCTCAGTCAATGGGCATTTAGGTTGTTTCCAAGATCTAGCTATTACACACTGTGCTGCTATAAACATGGGTGCACTCACTACTGTGTCTTTTATAGTTTTTTGACACAGGGTGGTGCTAGGCAGTTCAGGCTGGCCTTGGACTCACTAACAATGTAGCACAGGCAATCCTCCTGCCTCATCCTCCTGAGTGCTGGGATTACAAATATGCCCCACTATACCCGACTCTCGTGTAAATCTTTAAAAGGCTACCTATTTCTTTCTAAAACCTACTTTATACTGTATACATTATGCTAAGTGACTTTTTTATTATTCGTCAGTTCTAAGTATTAGATAATTTTCTTCATGATTTTGTCATTGACCCATCAGTTACTAGGAGTGTGCTAAACCCTCAAACAAATGGGACATGCCTGAGATGAGCAGTGCGCTTCTCCTGCAGGAAGCGAGCCTAAGGTGCGTGTCTACACAAGCCCAAGGGAGCCCAGGTCCAGGCAGCACAGGCTGAAGCCCAGGGAAGGTTCTGGATGTCTTGGGGCTCGCTGGTGGGAATGCACAATGCAGCGACTGCTGTCGAATGCAGCTGGGCAGCTCCTCAAGAAGCCACCAAGGGATCACTATGACCTTGCAGTCCCACTCCTCTGTACATCAAGGGAGCAGAACACAGGGCTCAGACAGATGTTTGTACCCCTCTGTTCATGGCAGGATTATTCCCTATTGTCAATAAAAGTGGAGAAAATCCGTGTCCACTGATGGATAAACAAAATGTGCTCAATAGATGCAAGAGTAGACCATGCTACTTTAAGAGGAAGGAAATTAGCCAGGTGGGGAGTGCACACCTGTAATACTAGCATTCTGGGAGCCTGAGGGAGGAGAATCACAAATTAGAGCCCAGTCTGGGCAACTCTAGAACTTAGTGAGTCCCTGTCTCAAAAAAAAAAAAAAAAAAAAAAAAAGGAAATGGTCACATGCTGCACCATGGATTCCACCTATTTAATGTACCTAGAATAGTCAAAGTCAGAAATAAAAAGTAGAATGGATGTTGCCAGCAACTGGGGAAAGGTAGAATGGAAAGTCAGTATTTCTATCTGGTCAAAGGAGAAACTTCTGAAATAGTAAATGGCAAAAGTTTATGATACTTTACTACAATAAAAATAAAAGAAACATTGAGAAAAAATTATTTTGAAGAGTAGAAAAGGAAAGTGAGTCTTAAAAATGCTCCCTGGTGCAGACTGGGATTTCAGTCACAGTAGTGACCACCCGCAGGTCCAGTCCCCAGAGAATGTCTTCATTCTGGGAAATAGTTTGTGGGAGGTTCCAGTCTTCTGGGACTGAGGCCCAGGGCCGGGTAGAATGGCAGTGCTGCCTGGTGCCAGTCCCCATTTAAGGCACTGCCTCCACCAGCACCCCTTCCTCAAGGCCACAGCTCCCTTGACCAGCACCTGTGGCCCATCCTGTTGCCACAACCTGTGCTTCCTGCCTGCCGTGCCCAACTATTTCTTTCTGCAGGCACCCACAGCATCCCACAGGACACTGGGAAGCTTCTGATGAATGGAGAAGTGTTGCCTGTGGGTTTGATGAAGAGTTTCAAGCGCGACTTTCTCCTGTGGGTGACAGGAAGCTTCACCTTCAGGACGTTTTTCTCCTGCGGAACTGGGGATTGAACCCAGCCAGACCTCACGCATGCTAGTCAAGTACTCTACCACTGAGCTATATACACCTCTATCCCTTTTTGTTTCTGAGACAGGGTCTTGCCAAGTTACCCAGGGTGGCCTTAAATTTCTGATCCTCCTTGCCTCAGCCTCCTTAGTAGTTAGGATTACAGGTGTGCATCACTGCACCTAGCTCAGAACATTTTCTATTTACGAGCTTTGGTGGCCACCCTATCGGAGTCAGAACACGAGAAAGGAGATGACGGGACTGGACCTCTGCCCTCTGCTGTCAGGGCAGTTCTATGGTACAGGGTGGCTTCCTGCAAGCCCCAGGCTATTGCTCTGTGTGCTCCACCAGGGTCTGTGGAGCCTGAACCACTCTGCTTCAGGCCTTTCTTCAGGGACCCTGATGGACCTTGCTGTCTCGCTCGGTGCATCTGTGTGTCTGTCACGCATGGCACATGCAGACACGCAGGGCTGACTGCAGGGCCCACTCACCAGCAGCAAGTCCATGGTATTGAGCCGGCAGAGCTCCTGGTTGATGCTGAGTGTGTGTGTGTGCAGCAGTGCAGCCATGAGGCGCACACCGTGCAGACGGGCGTTCCCCAGGGGCTCCTCCAGCACTCCAAAGGTGGTCAGGATCGCTTTCTTCTGCAAACACAGGAGGCACCACCCAGCTGGAGCCCCAGGACCAGCATAGCCAGTGCTGGCTTCTCATGGCTAACATGCCAACTGTTTGGGACCAGAGCCACTGCTTTATGATCTGACCCAGGCTTGGGATAGTAGGGTGTGGACATGGGGGTTCAAGGCAGGGTTGCCTGAAGAGGAAGTGAGGGGGTCCATAGAGGAACACACCTACAGTTTCCCTCAGGGCTGACAGAGTGACTGAGATGGGAAGCTCAGGGAATATTGTCTGAGCCTGCAGGCCTATGAGATGTGTCCACAGTGGGGTCATCAGTGCCAATCTGAGGGTGAGAAGACCCCTGCCACATATGGAAGCCCCCAGCACAACAGCTTGCTGAGAATGTTGTGTGCTCCTTCTGGGGCCACAGCTTCAGGACTCTGCTAATAGATTCGCACAATGCTCAGAGGATGGGAAAACTCCTCTCATCCGATTGGATGTGGTTATTTTCTAATCCCTGACATGACCATAATGCAACTATGTTTTCATTAACTGAGTATTACAGGCTGATGAAATAGAATCCCTGCCTCCAGCGAGCTTGCTTGCCAGTGGAGAAGGTAGACAATAAGTTGGTAAGAGATGTCACAGGAAGAGTGGGTGCTAAGGAGAAATACCAGGGAAAAGGGATGGGGCTGCATCTGGTAGAGTGGCTATGACATGAGGCTGGAGAAATAGTGCCCTGGCTCACAGCAGGGCATCAGGGACCTCTGCACTTCATCCTTCTCAGTATGATCCGAGCACTACCCAGAAGTGCTGGGTGAGAAGGGCTTCCCTGGGATCATCCCTGGCCCAGAAGGAAGCCCAGAAGCCTGCAGGAGCCCAGAAGCCCTTGGCTGGGTACCCCTAACTTGGAGGCTGGGTCTGTGGTAGCTGCAAAATGCCCCCTTTCCCCATGAAAGCAGAAATGGCTATTACGAGATGAAGGGAGGGCATCCAGAAGGAATGGGCTTTGGTCTCTATCTGATGATTCTCAAATAGGGTCTACGAAGGCCAATGTCAGAGCATACTTACTGGGGAATCACTGTGGGATTCTCTCCTTGCACACCACCCCATCCTACTATGTCTCTAAAGGCCCCAGCAGTGGTTCACGGTGCTTTACCTTTGGTGGGTTGAGAAGGAGTTGATGGAAGTCCTTCAGCCGTGGCTCAATGCCATTCAGGACACTGCTGCTGACAGCGTGTGACCTTTCCAGTCCCTGAGAAAAGGAGTCCACCAAGCCCTCTGTCCTGTGGATGAGGACAGCAGATGGAGCCTTGGCAGACACAATGTGCCATGTGCACATCTCATGCACCTTGCCAAAATGCAACTCATCTTTCACGAAGAGCTCTTTTTAATTCTCTCAAAAAGAAATCTCAAGAATGACACTATACGAGACCTCCAACATGGCTTGGGGTAGAGAGAGAAAAGAAAGGCAGCAAGAGCCCTTAGGAAAATGTTTCCAGATGACAACTGAAATCACAGGGCTGGGGTCTGGTGGCACATAACTCACTGCTCAGTTCCCCCTAGGCCCCAGCGGGGCCTGCTCACTCCACCTGCTTTGAAAATATTTACTGGTGTCTCCAGGCCTCAACCAAGAAGTAAGAGATAGACTGGCCACATTATCTCTTTGGTTTTTCAAGAAAATTTCTCTAAGTGAGAAATTTATTTAAATATTTTTCCAATAATAAAAGTAATAGATATGGCTAAAGGAAAAATTCTAAATACATAAAAGGATTTTTAAAGAGAGAGAGCGAGAAACAGTTGGCTTATCTGTTTTCCTAACTTTTATATTGTCTCTCCTTGGTTTCCTGTATTTATAAAGATAAATCAACATTCTACTTGATGAATATAATTCTACTTTTAGGTAATAAACTAATAACTATGTATGGGGGAGGGAAGGAAGGAGCAAATAATCTCACTACTAAGATGAAGCCAATTTCTTCTCTTTTCTCTTTTTAAAGAGAAAACACATAAGCCATGAGTTCCAAGGATAATGAAGTTCTCCCCAGCATATGGAAATAATGGAACTGCAGTCACCTGAGATCAGACCACTGCTTCAGCAGTGGGCAAGCACCCAGAAACACCAGCACCCACCGTCTTTGTGCCTCCTTCAGAGCATGACCTACAAGGGCTCCCTGGGCTGCTGACTTCCCACAGTGCTGTCTGTTGTCCATAGTGCACAGGCAACCTCAGATCATCCCACACCCAATGGCTCTGGCAGTACCCCTGTGCATGCTCAAAGCAGTTTCAAACAGCACCTAAGGTTTCTGCCTGGTATCTGGGAAAGATCTTACCCACCTATATTCCCAATGAACCCAAAATTTCATCCAAATTTGTGTCTCTTGCTGTTTCCCTGTCTTGGCTGAGAACTGGCATTCTGCTGCTTCTGCCTCAATAGACCTCTGATAACTGTACCTGAGGACAGCCAGTGTGGTAACTTCCCCAAGGGTCACAACACTAGGGTGCCTCCACACAAGTTCCACCTGTCCCCACCCATCACTGCACCAAGCTGGTGCCCACACCGGGACCCTCTGACTTACCAGACTGTCTCTATTTGGAGCCTCTCGAGGAAAATGCTCCCTGACTAGCGAGGCCCACCCACCAGCCTGACCTCGTGGACCTGCCTCCCGGGAACCTGCCTACTGCACTTTCCACACTGTAGAACTGCTGTTCACAAGCTGACCTTCTGGGACAGACTGGGAGCAATAAAAGAGAGGCCACATCTGTTATCTTTGTTTCCTAGGACCCCCATGTCAGCAGCATGGTAGGCATTCAAATGACACCTGATGAGTGAGAAAAAAGGTGGAGGATGGCCCTGTGCCTGACTCAGGGCTCACAAAGAGATGAAAATGCATCTTCACTTGATTTAAGAGACAAAGATGAGGCCCTGCCCTGGCATGGAAGATACTATAAGCATGTGAAAAGATAGCTGCGTGTCAGCGTGAAAGCCTCTGCAGTCAGTGAGCTACAAGAACCTGCTGGAGCAGTGCTAGGAAACTAGACTACTCTACACATATAGAAATGCGTGGCCCTCAGGTGGGGCTCGCACCTCGCAGTGAGGGCCAGCAAAAACTTGTTGATAGTCAAAGAGTTGATCTCCTCTCTTTTCTTTTTCCAGCACTAGAGATTAAATCCAGGGCCTTGCACGTGCTAGGCAAACACCCTATCACTGAGCCACATCCCCAGCCCAGGCTGGTCTTGAACTTGTAATCCTCCTGCCTCAACCTTTGGAGTAGCTGGGGTTATAAGGAGTGTGTTACTATACTTGGCTAACATTGACCTTTGCAGCCAGGGGCAATTATTCACATTTTTACTTACATAACCAAAAATTAATTAAAGACATACAGTCCAGCCATTCACTGGGCACCCACATCCTGCAGTATCAGAGCAGCTTGCATCACTTTCCTGGGGGGAAGCTCACCCAGCCCGCCGTGGCTCCAGCAAGGCAAGCAGCACCTGCATTCCGCTGACTAGGCAGCTCTCTGTCTGGTCTCCGTCAAACATGTTCTTTAGAAGCTGTTCCACACAGTCCTGCCTGTCGGGCACACATAGAGGTCACTGCCTGTCAGAGAAGACAGATGTGACACAGCGACACTCTCCTCCCTGGAAGACCCTCCAATGCTCCGCTCCAGGCAGAGCCTCGGGGTCCTGTCTTGCTAGAGACTCAAGACCCTCCTTGGGCTCTGAAATGAAGAGTTCATCAGACTCTGAATCAGAGGTGGTAGCAGCATCTCCTGGTGTTCAGCAGGGCTCCAGCACATCTCTGTGATCTGGAGCAAGGCCCACAGCATGGCACCCCCAGTACTCACGACTCCAGTGCTGTGAGGAGAGGGTCTGGCTCCAGGGTCTCCTGCAGCTGACTGCTCTGGTCTCTGCTCAGCCTGACAATGTCACAGAGTGCCTGAGAAGCATTTGATTGCCTCTGCAAAGATGGGAAAACAAATGTCTCAGCCACCAACAGCTGGCAGCAGGACCAGCTCATTTCCAGATTCAAACTTGCTTGGAGGAGACCAGGTGTGGTGACACACACCTGTCATCCCAGAACTCAGGAAGCTGAGGAAGGAGGATCATTGTGAGTTCAAGGCCAGCCTGAATTACACAGCAAGACCCTGTCTCAAAAAAACAAACAAACGAAAACCTTCTTGGAGGCAGTTTTCTACACAGACTACAGACTAACAGGCTCATTTCAAAGCAGCCTGAAAAGCTTGTTCATTGTCAAGCTGGGCACAGTAATACACACCTATAGTATTAATACTTGGGAGGTTGGAGCAGAAAGATTGTATAAATTCAAGTCCTACTTGAGCAACTTAGCAAGCCCCTGTCTCAAAATAAAATAAAAATTTTAAAAATAGCCAGGTATGTAGTTCAGCACAAAGGCCCTGGGTCAATCCTCAGTATTGGGGAAAAAATGGAGATCTGGTTAGGTTTTTTCTTTCTTTTTTTACCTATACTGCACCATCACTATGTATTCAAAATGGGGCCCCGAATGGTCAAATACACTACACAGATGTTGCTCTATACCTTTGACTCATGTTTTGAAATATACTGAACATGTGACCATGTTAACTGATTTTATATTTTAAATTTAATGATAAGTGGGGTGTGGTGGCTCATGCCTGTAATCCCAACACTCAGGAGGCTGAGACAGGAGTATCATTTTGAGTTTGAGACCAGCCTGGGCTACAAAGTGAGTTCAAGGCCAGCCTGAACTGCATAGTGAGACCCTGTCTCAAAAAGACAAAAAATAAATAAATTTAATGATAAGTAACTGCTATTATTCAGAAAGAGTCCTGTGAACAAAGGAAAAAATAGGAAAGTTGCTACAGAGAAAAGAGGAAACTCAATTTTCCTCGGGAGACATGAATACTGCCCCTGCCCCAGCTTGACTCAAATATTCACTGGCTTACAATGGGGTACTCTGTGGGGAAACAGTATGACTGCACTCCTGACTCCCCACAACACTGGGATGTGCACTGCAGCAAGCCTACCCGAGGGATAGGATAGCAGCTGGTTGTCTCTGGCAATCAACCCAAGGCATTCACATCTTGAGTTTACATCTCAGATAGGGTGGGCTCTTTGCTTCCTACAGAAGCCAATGGAGCCTCTCCCAACTGTCTGGCTAGCCCAGTGGGCTGACGGAGAGCAAAATAGTGACCAGGCAGTAATGAGCACTGTGGACATGAGTTGACACCAATGTTTCCAAAATTGCTGAGGGGTATGTGTGTGTATGTGTGCATGTAAATACATCCAATGCATAAACAAAGGCCTCTCAGAATATAACTCAAACTCTTACCAGTGACGACCACAGGGACCAGTAAAAGGCAGCTGAGAGAGGACGCCATGCTGTTACCTATGATGCTACAATACAAATGTTTTTGAGACAAGGTCTCACTTTGTATTCCAGGCTGGCCTTGAACTTACTATGTAGCCAAGACTGAACTCGAACTTGCTGTGATGCTCCTGCCTCTGCCCCAAGTGCTGGGCTGACAGGAGTGTGCTGCTACACCTGACTTGAATGTCTGGTTTTTCATGCACAGTACCTGGTTCATGGACTCTAACCTACACACCTGACAAAATCGTCCTCCTTTCAGAGGGATCCTGCACCAGGCCCTGGAAGGAAGAATGCTGCACAGAGAGACCAAGAAGAATCTGAACAGACAGGCTTGCTGGGTTTCCCTCCTATTCTACTAGCAATCATGCCTACATTCTTAAGTCTTCATAAAAACCCCAAAGGTCTGGGTTTGGGTAGCTTCTGGAGCAGGTGGAAGTTCCTGTGGGTATATACCTGGAGTGGGGACGGAGGCTCTGGGCCCTTTCCCCAGTACCCTGCCCTACACATTTCTTCATCTGTACTCTTTGTATTAACATTTATAATAAAACAGGACATGTGTTTCCCCAAGTTCTTGGAGCCTCTTGAGCAATTTAATCAAACCCAAGGAGGAGACTGTAGGAAGCCTGATTGATAGCCAGCGAGTCAGAAGCACAGGAGAGGCAACGTGAGGGCTGCGACGGCATCAGAAGTGAGGGAGACAGTCCTGTGATGAAACCCTCAACCTGTGGGACCTGAAGCAAACTCCAAAGAGAGATTCAGAACTGAACTGAATCAGAAGAGAGCCAGCTGTCTACTGGAAAGCTGACAGCTTGCTTGGTATGTGAGATAACTCTTATGTATCTGGCATGCAAAGAGACCTGTGTTGTGATGGCTCAGCAGGAGACCCTAAGCTGAAGATGCCTTTTCCTTCTGTAGCTATAGATCACTTCATGTTTCTGGAGTTACAGCAGAAAGCTTCCAGGAGGTCCCCAGCCACCCCCTCCTGGAAGCCATGCTCTTGCAAACCACTCTCCTCATGTAGGCTAACCCCATTCAAATCTAAAGAGCAGAATGGCTGGGCATGGTGGTGCACACCTGTAATCCCAGCATTTGGGAGGCTGAGGCAGGACGATTTCCATGAATTCCAGGTCAGCCTGAGCTACACAGTGAGCACAAGGCCAGCCTGAACTACAGTGAGATCCTGTCTCAAAAAAAACCAAAACCAAACCAGAAAAAATCCAGAATTCAACTCGAGTGAGAGCTGTCACTTTTTGAGGAGGACTTAAAGAAGTTTGCCTTAGGTCTAGCTCACTCCATGAAGCTGGATGTCTCTGTATAAGAGCCCTGCCTTATGACTGGCCCACACGGCAGAGCTGAGGGAAGCCTGGGCCACAGCCCCGGAACTGAACACTGTCAAGCCACTGTGGTGTGGAAGTAGAGCTTCCTTGAGTTAATCCCTGACATGCCTGCAGCCCTGTGAGAGATTCTGAGCAGAGGAGCCAATAGGCCACTGCCAGATCCCTAACCACAGAAACTTCTAGAACTCAAAAGGACTTGTTTAGGTAGCCTGTGATCAGGATTTATTTTGGAGGGTACTGGGGATTGAATCCAAGTCCTCTGCACTGATTGTCCTCTCCAGCTCTTTTTATTTTTATTTTAAGACCAGGTCTCATTAAGTCACAAAGTTGCCTAAGCAAAGCTTGAGCTTGCCTGTTAGACTTTTGGGATTGCTTTGGCTTTTTGAGACAGAGTCTTGCTTTGTAGTTCAATCTGGTCTTGAACTCACTAGCCTAGGCTGGCCTTGTCTCAGCCTCCTGAGTGCTGGGATTATGGTATGTGCCACCGTGCCCAGCTAGACTTTTTATAATACATACGTATTAATTTTTTTATACATATGTGTTATAATTAGGGGGCTGAGGTAGTTAGGCCTCACTAGCCACATTACATTTGATCTCATCTAAAAAGTCAAGAAGTAATCACTAGCCATACTGAAATCATATGCTGCTTTAATTTCTGTCTAGAGTACTGGGAATCAAACCCAGGGCCTGGCACACACTAGCAAGTACTCATTAGGCTATACCCCCAATTCTGTTATGCATTAATTTTTAGTAATAAACAAACACCTGCCAAGATGTTAGAACTTGATTAAAGAAAAAGATATATCTAACTGATCCTCAGAGGAGAAGAGAGGAGTGACTTGCCTCCCACCCCCCACCCCCCACCCCAGCAGCAGCAAGTGCTCTGACAGCCCAAACACAGGGCTTTAATGCAAGAAGATGGGCTCTGTGAGACTCACATCTTCATCCTGATGCGGATGGATCAATTCCACAAGTCTCTGTATGATTTTCTCTTCATTAAGCCACTGAAAAGGAAAAACAAAAGGCCCATCAACATCTCTGCTCACATTTAACTAAATGCAGAGATGTTCCTTTGGTGTAGCAGAAACCCATGCACCCAGGACAGGTTCTGCCTGACCCATAAAGAGCCCAAAGAACACAGTAAGTGAACCCTTAAGAGTGGCTTAAAGAGTTTAAGTGGGTAGACCGCTCTCCATCTGTATTAATGGTGCACACACATTATCTTTGGGACACATCTCAGAATCCCAGAGTGCAGATGGGCCCAAAGAAATGAGCCCTGTTGCTGAGCTGAATGTGGAAGCCAGATATGCTGCAGCTCCCTGCAGTAGCAGGGCTTTCTGAGATCAGGAAAAGCAAAAAGACCTTGGAGTAGCTGTACGAGTAGAGTAAAGGCTGAAGCTGACACTCTTCAACCTCAAAGTCAAGGGCAATGGAGGCCCAATGTGATCATGCCAGGGCACAGCAGAGCTGGCAAACCTGGTTCCTCTGGTGTATTTGTGCCCTGTATCTCAGACTCATCTGAGGGTGGGAAACTGACCAATAGGGCTGCTCTGAAAACTGAATAAAGTTATGCAAGTAAAAGGCTACATGGCACGTAGTTATGCAGGATTTCCACTAGCAGTTACTAACAGCAGTTGATGTGCATGCCGTGCGTTATGTTAGCACCATGAGAAAATGAGTTATCATTCCAAGAGTAAGAATAACCACTTAAGATACCTGAAAATAAAAAGTTAAGTCCCATCAGCTTGTAACTTTTAATTCAAACTGCAGCACAAAGCCTGCCAAATGACAGGGAGCACAAGTGCATCCTCAGGGCTGGGAACCCTTCTCTTTCCAGACTGCAGGCCTGTCCTCTAACAACCCTCAGGACAGATTCTTCTACACTCTAGAAAAAGTGACAGCCTTCGTGTGGAGTCACTTTCAGTTTGTTTTCTACAGAGTTCTGCCTGGTCTTAGATACTGATCCCCTGCTCAAGACCTGCTGGGTGCCTCAGAAGAAACAAAGCCAGCTTCTATTTTATAAAGAGCAGGAGACCAGAGAATGCTAGGGGAGGAGGTACCAGTATGTTCTCCTGAATGGGCTGAAGTAGGACAAAGTGCAGATGGGAACCCTCATGGTGACACCTGCCAAGGAGCTGGGACCAGACCCCCACAGAGAATGGGACAGTGCAACCCTGGCACTCACGCGCAGGACCTCCTGCCGGAGCCCCATGGGCTCCACACAGCTGACAAGGCGCAACAACAGGTCCATGAGTGCTGAGGTGCCCATGTGCTTCAGCACCAGGCTGATGAACTTGTCCTTCTTCTTCAAGAACACAATCACCTGCAATCAAACACACCCAATTAGCAGACGGTTAAACCCTGACAGCCAGGACACTTCCTCCAAGAACTCTCATGAGAATGATTAACTTCCACGTATCTGGAGAAGTGATGGAGAAACCTAAAAAAATAACAGATGAAAAAATGCCCCCAAGACAAGCAGAGAACCCTAGAGTGCAGTGGTGCCTGTGAGGAGTCTGATGCACAGGTCAGGGTTGGATGAGTGCTGTGTGAGCAGGACACTGTCTCAGGCAGGGGATCACAGGCTGCTGTGCACAGCCACCACTCGGCACACAACTGGCTCAGGTGTTTCTATCCAAAATGGATAGTGTAGACAGAGCTGAAATGTGAACTATGGGTCACTGCTGACAGTTCCCAGGTTTGGACACAAACCCCAAGGAGTGGAGTACATGTAAGTGGACAGTCACTGAAAGGAACACTAGTGGTTGAAAGGAAGAGAAGACTGAAGCTTTAGAAAAGAAAAAGAGGTGACATATAGTGGCTGGTGATCAGTGCCAACAGGTGTGAATGTGGACAGCAAAGTATGAAGCCAGGGAGGAGAGGGCAGAGCACATCCACAAGTATGATGGGCTGTTCCGGGAGTGGGATTTAGGTGAGAGTAAAGACCGGGGCAAAGCCGGGCTGAGTTCCCATCTCCACATATCTTCTACATGGCCATAGATAAAGTGCCTGCCATGTTCAGGTCCCAGGGCAGAGGGCTGGGAAAGACCCAGAACTTTACTGGAAAAAGCAAAGCAGAGAAGGTCCACCCAACTGGGGGGTCTTGCTATGCTTACTCACTGAGAGGATGCTATCGTCTCAGTGTATTTCCCAAATGTCACGGATTAGAAACTTAATTCCCAAAGTCGTATTTAAATGGTATTTGAGGTGGAGTCTTTGGGAGGTGATTAGGTTTAAATGAGGCCACGAGGGTGGGGGCCCTGTGAACTCAAAAACAGCTTTATAAGGAGACGAGAGACTGTACTAACTGGCAGTGTGCTATCCTGTGGCATCCTCTGGATTCTGTCCTCACTAAAAGCCCCTCAAGCTTGAACTTCTCAGCTTCCAGAACTATGAGATAAATTTCTTGACAAATTATCCAGTTTGTGGTATTCAGTTACAGCAAGAGAAGACAGACTAAGACAGATGAAGAGAAAGATAAGGGAGGGAAATAACAGAACAGAGAGGAGGAAGAGGGAGAAGAAAAGGGTAGAAAGGAGGGTAGAAGGAAAGCAGTCTGAAAGGATGATTAAACTCCTAGGGAGAGACACTAAAAACAAAACGGAAAAGGTACATAGCTTAGCATAGTAATCACAGCACTCAGGAGGCTGAGGCAGGGAATCACTATGAGTTCAAGGCCAGCCTGAGCTACGGAGTGAGTTCAAGGTCAAACTAAAATACATAGCAGGACACTGTCTTAAAGAACAAAACAAACACAACACAACACCAGAGAAGGAATAAATAACAGCATCAGGACTGAAATAGGACATTGCTATATATCCTACAGATATAAAGATTATAATGATAGCACTTGGGAGGCTAAGGCAGGAGGATCATCATGGGTTCAAGGCCACTCCGGGCTACATAGGTGAGTTCAAAGCCAGCCTGCAGCAAGACCCTGTCTCAAAAAAAAAAAAAAAAACCAATCAATCAATCAATCAGTCACTGGGTATGGTGACACATGCCTGCAATTCCAGCACTCAAGAGGCTGAGGCAGGAGGAACACTGCAAGTTCGAGGCCAGCCTGGGCCACAAAGTAAGTTCAAGGCCAGCACTCAGGAACCTGAGGCAGGAGGATAGCCATGAATTTGAGGCCAGCCTGGGCTACACAGTGATACCCCAGTACTGCAAACAAATAATGAAAAAATCCTATCTCCTTATCCTCTCAAATAATTTTATCAACCACAAAAACCACATGCACCATTAAAGTGAGGATGCTTTGCCATAACGTCTCCGAGAATAAAACTGTCAGGGCTCAGCACACAGAGTAAAGGAAGAGCAAACTTCCGGCCCCTTAACCTATTACTGTGCTTGTTAAAAAGCATGACTACCATACGTTCACTTAGCAAATACACCAGCTCTTCCTTATCACAAGGCTGGGATGTTCATGCAGGACAGAGACAAGCAGGCCACCCATCCCTCAAGGCTGAGACGGTTGCACAGCAAATGACATCTTTTAAAGCATTGATGAGGACCAGTGAAAAATTACCAGACTTTTGCCTACCCTAGCACTCCCGCTCATGAATAGAAAGTTTGCCCTATTCATTACAAAAAGGTCAATCTGACAGCAGGTCAGCTCTGTGACTCTTTCAACTCTTCTCAAGCTGAATTTCTTTCCCTATTTTCTCTTCCTTCCTGATTAAAACCTCTGCCTTCAAGTTCATGCTCTTTGCCTCAGTTTAATTTTTATTACCACTGAGACAACAGTTTCTCTGTGTCTTGGATCAACTGTACCAATGTCAATCCCAGATTCTGACACTGCACTACGAGGATATAACCACTGTGGGGGGAGTAGTGGTATATGTGTTTCCTACTGAAGATTGAATCCAGGGTCTTCACAGTGAGCTACATCCCCATCCCTCCCCTCTTTATATTCAGACAGGTTTTTACCAAGTTGTTAAACTGCCCAGGCTGAGCTAAAATTTGTGATCCTCTTGCCTCAGCCTCCTAGAGTTATCAGGATTACAGACATGCACCACTGCACTGGTTATAAGTTTTTTTTTGTTTTGTTTTGTTTTTTTGTGGCACCGGGGATCAAACTCACAACCTCACACTTGCCAGGCAGACACTTAGCCCACTGAGCTAAATCCCTGGCTCCTGGTTGTATGTTTTTAAAAAACTTCAAAATAGGCAAACTAAACTCACTGATCTAAGTCAGCAGAGTGACTCTGACGAGAGTGGAAGCAGCAGCTAGGAGAGCCATAAGTAATAATCCTGTGGCTTTCACTTTCTGAGGACATAACTAGGCTGAGCTGCACTGTGCCTTTATCTGCATATGTGCTGCACTTCCAAATAAAAGGCTAAAGAACAACATCAGGAGCTGCAGATGTAACACAATGGTAGAGTACTTGCCTAACATGCATGAGGCCATGAGTTCTATACTTGGAGCCATAAGAAAAAAAATTGAGTACATAAATCAATGTGAATGTTAATTAATATAACTCCTGAGGATAAAGAATAGGTGGCAGAATGTCAGAGCAGGCTCAGCCACACCCCACTTGCAGCCCAACCCAATAACAGCTGCATCTGCACAGCCTGCAGCCTAAGAGTGCTTAAAAAATAATCTTGAAGGGTTAAAAAAAAAAAGCAACACAAAAAGGAAGAATATAAGAAAGAGATTATCTATGGCCCAAAAACCTAAAGTGTTTACCATCTGACTCTCGACAGAAAGTTTACTGACCTCTCTAATGATGATGCCACAGGGATAATAATTTGAATTAACCCTGAAAAACATCTTGAAATTATCAATTTGCACACTGTATGCGTATTTGATGGAATTAAGTATGGGGCTGTGGTTGGGCATGGTGGCACATGCCTATAATACCAGCACTAGAGGCTGAGACAAGAGGATCACCATGAGTTCAAGACTAGCCTGGGCTACATAAGCAAGTTCGAAGTCAGCCTCCACTGAGACCCTATCTCAAAACAAAACAAAACAAAACAAAACAAAACAGTACTGTTCAGACAACTGAATGCAGATGTCTTGTGCTCTGGGTGAATGATTTGAGGATGACAATGTGCAATGTATGTACCATTGTTACCCCCTGATTGATGTGTTTTGAAATTTTGTTTTAGTTTTTTTTTTTCCTTTTTCTTTTTTCTTTTCTCCTTGAAATAAAATGGATTTGGGGGAAAAAAGACTACACTGTGAACAAAAACAAAAAACAAAACAAGGTATGGGGGTGTGAAGGAGGGTAACAGAATGTATACGATCAAAATATGTTATAGGTATGTATGAAAATACCACACTGAAACTCAATTTTTTTTAAATAGTCTTAATATGTAGTTCAGGCTGGCCTTGAGTTCACTATGTAGTCCAGGCTGGTCTCCAACTCTCGGTGATTCTCCTGCCTCTACCTCCTGAGTGCTGGGGTTACAAGTGTGCATCACTATACCTGGCAGAAACTCAATGTTTTATAAAAGGCAATAATTATTTTTGTAAGTATCATTAATGTTCTAGGTATGATAATGGAACTGTGTGCTTATAAAAGAGTCCTTGTCCTTCATAAAAACATACTGAAATATATACAAAACAATCTGATGTCTGGAATTTGCAACAAAGTATTCTGGAGTAGGTATTGGAAATTAGGGAATTTAGAAGAAATAAGATTGGTCTTATCTTGGTGACTTTTCTCTTGTTGCTAAGATAAAATATCCAACACCTAGCATCAAAGGAGAAAAAGTTTATTTTGGCTCAGTTTGCTGAGGTTTGAGTGCACAGTTGGTTGCCTCCAAAGTAGGGTGCCATGGCAGAGGGACATATAGAGGAGAAACATTTTATGGTGGGCAGAAGGCAGGAAGGCAGCGAAGTAGCAAAGAAGGAACAAGCAGCAAGTGACAACAGCAGCCCTCTTTCTGTCCCTTATATTCTATCTGGGCTACATGCCCTTAGGGCAGGTAGCACTCACATGCAGGGTGGGCCTTCCCATTATCCACACTCAGAATTATGCCAGACCAATCACTAGACCAATTTAATAATCACACACCCTGATCCCAGCATCATACTCTAGATCCACCTCTGACAAGTCCCACCTATGACCTGTTGAGCCTTTTGGGGGTCATATAGATACAAGGCATACTAGTCATGATTATGTGGAAACTGTGACAGAGACATGGGAGTTCATAGATGATTTTATCTAATTTTCACATGTTTGAACAAATTTTGGTCCTTTGTCTGAAAACCCCAGCTCTGGACCACTCCCAGACTCTGGGGAAACACAGAAGGAAGGCTCACTGCAGCCCTGCCAGTTACAGCCAGCTGACACCTAGATGACTGATACAAAATCATGTTCCAGTGATACAAGGGAACAAGGCAGCCCTCAGTGAAGGATCCAAGATCTATGTACACATGAAGAAAGCAATTTGCAGTACTCAGAGTCTGGCACTATCACGTGAAAACTACCGACTGTATGTCTACTGAACCACTTCAGTGGAATGTGCACTACATCACCAACAGTTGTCATTCCTAGAGATTATCATAGGAGACTTTTAGTTCATGTTAATTTAATGCACTAAGTACTGGGTAAAAGAAGAAGAGGTAAATATATGAATCAGTAAAACTGTTTTGTTTTGTTTTTTTGGTACTGGGAAATGAACTCACAACGTTGTGTTTGCCAGGCAGGCACTGAGCCAGTAAAATTGTAAAGAAATATCTGTAAGTGGCAGAGAAGCAGGACCAGGCTACAATAAATTAGGAAGTTCACAATTACACTGTTAAGCTGGCCGAAGTTCCCCTTCCATGTACAGCAATGCCCCCAGCCCAGGACTCCTGCTCCTGTGATGATGACAGCTCACAACCTTGCCCTCAGCACCACCCCCACTGCCACGCTGCCCATCTCACCACTGGACACACACACACACACACATCCTGCACTGCTGCTTTCCATTTCTATTCCGAGTCACAACAGACGTAAAGTGAGACAGTCCTTTCTGGTCCCGCATAATCTGATTTAGGACCTGACAAAAGATGACATTTCCCTGAATATTGACCATATGTCCACAGAATTTCCTCAAGGGAAACAATGCCCTTTCTCACAGTTCATGGCACAGACACAAAATATTGATTTTCTCCCTGAATAGACAGCTGGTGATATTAAACAGTTACAGTTAATATTCTGGGGGTATTATAATACCTAGTACTATTTAGAAGGAAGAAGTCCTGTAACTCAAGAGATATATACTAAAATATATATAAAAGAAATGATTTGATGTCTGAGATGCATTTTGAAACAACCCAGTGGGAATGGGTGAGTGGTAAGAATAATGGCCAAGATGGTTTGCTGAACTTGTAACAAAAAATGCCCCCCAATCCCAGCCACTACACTTCAGTTTGTTAGTCGCCCAGGTAATAGTCCTGTTCCAGTTCGGGTTGCTCCTATCTCTTAGAAACAGCTGGTCACTGTGATGCACAGCTGGTCACTATGGTGCACATTGTATAAACCAATTCTCAACTGAAAAGTCATTCTGCCGATGTACTTCCCACTTGCTTATTCCATATAAGCCGTAGACCACCAGAGATTAGGGCTAGATAGTTTGGGAGTGATTCTGATCAGTTCCAGTTGATGTAAACAAATCTGCTTCCAAATCTCGGGTGTCATTTTGGTGTTTCTGCTTGCCGCTGATCTGGTGCATTGGCCAGGAAGACTGACCATGCTGACCTCTTTGGCTACTGGCTGTGGCCCTCACAAACAGAGCAAGGACCTCTCCAGGTCCCAACTGGAAGGCATGCTCTCAAGATTTATCATGTCCCCTCAGAGGTCTGGAGGATTCCTGGCTCCCCACTAGAGCAGCTCACATCAGACCCCAAAGGGAGGAGGACACTGTCTGTCTGCCTGCCTGCCTGCCTGATTCTGGTAAGACCCCTGGGGCTACCTCAGTTAGTCAGTCTGTGGGTTCTGCTCAGTTTGAGCAGAAGTGCTTGATTAACTTTTGTTAGTGAAGGCGACCCTCAAGGGAAGAGGGGTTGGAATGTTTAACCTCTGAGTGCCTGCTAGGAATGGACAACATAAGCAAGAGGCTGCTCTGTCTGTGCACCAAGACTGGGAAGCACAGGTCATGGTGGCTAACTGGACCCTCACTTGTGGTTCCATGGTGATCGACATATGACATAAGAGAGGCCTCACATCCACCTTAGCTAAGTCGTGCTTAAGTCCCCACGAAGGTGTGGCCAGGTGGGCATCTGAATGGTCTCTCTCTGAGGGGCACCCACCTTTTGTTTGTTGCACCATTGTTCAAGGACACACAACATACACCTTAGGGAACTAATTAGTTAAAACTCACAGTCCCTGACTGTAAGAAAAGGGCCTTTTACAGAGTTAAAAATGAAACCAAACCACTGCCTGCATCTCAAAGGAAAAAAAATGGAAAAAGAGGCCCATTCTTCCTGAGAATTCTGCTTTAGCACCCACATCAGCCACCACAGTTGCTGCCAACACCTTTCGCCTCACTCCCCACTCCTGACTCATCTACTTCCAGCCAACTGAACTGGCTCCAGCTAGCCCCTGCCTGCATTCAGCCCCAGAGGCTCTCCCTCCAGAGCCTTCTGCTTACATGCCTATCCTGGTCAGATGGCATCATCTAGTGCCCACCGAGATGACTTGTCAACAATTCCTTCTGAGTTCCACATTGTGACTGAGGAAAAATTAGACTGTCAGCCCTGACAAATGAGTTGTACCCTGTTGGGCCTGAATAGATAGGACAGACTGAGCTCTATCAAATTGGGCCCCCGAGAGTGGTCATTGCAAAAGTTGGGGGCAAACGTGTGACTTTTCTGGTAGACAATGGAACAGAACTGTCTGTCTTCAAAACGTCCCTCTGTCAAAAAGTAAACATCACTGGGGCAACTGGGATTCTTGCCTCTCACCCCTTTTACCAGGTGCAAACTTACAGCCTAGGAGAACATCTCCTTCACAGTAAGTCAGTCAGCCTCCCTTTCATTTAACCCCGCACTTTCAACTTTGACTGTTCCCTGAGAGAAAGATGATGTCTGTATCAGCCTGAGACAGATAACCGCAATCCTGAAGTTCTGAAAACTCTCCTTCCAGAGGTATAAACTAAAGAATCACCTCTGGGCCTGGCCACGAACCATGCTGCCTTACTGCAACCCCCGCACTGCTGTCAGATGTCACAGAAAGCACCAACAGGCATCCGGCCACACATCAGCCTGATTAATCACGTTGGGCAAGATCTCTGTGCCATCAACAATGTAGCCATCACCTTGTACCCTGAGGTTTCTGATCCATACACCATTTTTGGACTGTTTAAAAGATGCAAGGTCTCTGTGCCATCAACAATGTAGCCATCACCTTGCACCCTGAGGTTTCTGATTCATACACCATTTTTGGACTGTTTAAAAGATGCCCTCTTCTGCTTGCGAGTTGCTCCTATAAGCCACTTCAACTGGGAAGATCCTGAGATAAAAGGCCAGCTCACTTGGACTCAACTGCCACAGCGGGTTAAGAACTCTTCCACTATTTTCGGGGAGGCTCTAACAACAGATTTGGTCAGGCCACCAGCACCTTTTCTCCAAGGTTTTTCTGTCCTTTCCAGCTCCATCGTGGTCCCAC
>RJWT010009316.1:0-15451 GCA_004365215.1 Cuniculus paca
TTTCAGATTCTCATTTTGTAACTTATACTTTTAGCCAGATCATAATAGGGAAGCAATAAATTAGTGGGTAGCTGTGATGTTTAAGATATGTTATGGTTTGTGTCTGGATGTCCCCCCGCAAAGCCTTATGCAGTCATAACCATCTCAATAATACTGGAGGCCCCTGAATCTAGTTTGTGATTGGTTCTTTGTCTAGTGCTGAGATTGGTGGTGTGAGTGCTGTACCCACCATGGCATGGGTAACCTGCATACAGTATAAGGGAGGGAAAGTAACCCTTTTGCTCTTGTTACTTCATTGTTTTCTGTCACAGTCACCATGAAGGGTTGCCCCTCAGCACGCCACTCTGCCTTGGAGTCAGCTGATTACAGACTAAAACCTCTATAAACTGTAAATAAGCCTTTCCTTCCTTAATTTAGGTTGTCAGGCATTTTGTCTCAGCAATGAAAAATAAGTAAACTAAACAAGATATACTAATTTTAAAACATAATTTTATTACTGTATAATGGCATAAAAATTCATATATTTAAACTGTATAGTTTTATAAGTTTGATGGATATATACATTTGAAACCATAAACACTATCAAAATAATGAACTTACCCATTATTCACAAGCCTTCCTTCTACCTCTCTATGATTATACCTCTCAAACTGTTCTCCTTAAAATCACTGACCTACTTCGCACTGGAAAATTAGTTTACATAACTTAAAATCAAAAATGTAAATATATTGTTCATTTTATTTGTATAATTGTTTCATTTGCTATTACTTCACTAATTATCTGTCATAAAAAGCATCAATAATTCATTTTTTAAAATGAATTAGATGAATTTCTGTATACATTTGATTTTTCCCTTACACATGAATACTTTCCCAAATGACCTGAGAGAAATAATGTGACTGACAGTGTGTACCCTGGAGAGAACAGCCATTCACTGATCAATAGCAGTGGCTTTGACAGAAAGCCTCAGTCAGCCCTCTGTCTCCTCTCCAAGAAGAGGTCATCAGGCAGAGACTAGAGACAGGGAGCTGGAGGCAACTGGCTATGGCATGTGTGTCTGGGGCTGCCACAGAATTCCACCAAAGCCCATGCCATGCAATGCACTCATGCATGAAGGTTATGTTGCACAAAAATGCTCTATGGCTGGTGCTAATATTACTCCATATATGTTGCACACAGTTCTGCGACACAGAGGTGTTTTCTCAAGGATGATGTAGTAATAATTTGAAAAATCCAATTAAGATTCCCTTTGAATGAAAGGCTGTGTTCTGAGAGAGAGACCCAATCACACCTAAACCTATTTATTCACTAATATCTGGATTGTAATCATGATGCTGTGACTTTCCTCTAGATATTTTTGTATATATAATCTAAGATTACTTTAAAGCACTTCATAATGTAAGGTCCAATTTGCTGGACTTGAAACCTTTACAATTTCTACAAAACTATCAGATGTATTGATTCATTCATGAGCTTTCCCTTATTTATTGACTTTAATTTTATAAGTCACAGAGATAAATTAAGGAAACACAGTGATACCATAAGTAAATTACACATTCTCTCCCAACCTTAGTTAGCCTACTGAATTTTGGGATAATGATGTCATCAATGTGAGATGAATGTTATAAGTCTACTTACTGGGTCTTTCAGAATGGTCATGTGGAGATTAAAAGCAGATTGTCCTGGCAAAACAATCATTTCATCAGTAAAAATTATTTTTAAAAATTAAGTCTCTGAGATACACAGTATATAGAGAAAAGATACACAGTAAACAGAGAAATATTTATTCATTAATGGTTTCTAAATTTCATTTTGTATGGCTACAGTCTTTCACATTTGAAACATGACTAGCTTCCACATAACCTTTTTACTTTTGATGTTCCATTCTTCATAGGAGTTATGGAGACAAAATGCTCTCTTCCTACCAGGTATTAGCATAGGGCTATCTTCATTGCCCACAAGGCAAGCCAACTAGTCCTCTACAGTAGAACTGCCATTAAGAGAAAATAAATCTAAGAAAACTAGCACTCTCTTCTCCAAGACTTTTCCAACAAACAAAAATTGAGAAAATCTTTTGATTAAAGTCTTTCCTTAAAAGAAATACTGAAGAAAGTTGTTTAAGCCAAAAATAACTAACACCAAACATTTAAGTTTCACAAATTAAATAAAAATGAATGAACTTTAATAAAATAAATCATATATTACATATATATGTATATGTACATACATAAGAAAGACAATATACACATTAACGTTTTTCTGGCCATATTGTGTATGAAAATGCAATATATTTAAAACTAAGAACTCAAAGAAAGATGTAGGGATGAAGCTTTACTGCAAATAAGGTCATACAGAGAATGATATCAAATGTTGTTATGGTTTAGATCTAAAATGACTCTGAAAAGGCTGATATGTTAAGAGGTGGGAATTTTGGATGGCAGTTGGATCAAAGAGACTTATCAGTTGATTAATCCACTTACACATTTAAAGTGGAATGTGCTGTGCAGGTGGGGCTTGGTTGGAAGCAAATCACTGGGAGCATGACCAGAAAAGGTATATTCTTGTCCCAGGTTCTTCACCTCTCTGTCTGTTTTCTGGCAACCATGGGGTGAGCAGCTTTCCTCCACTATGTTCTTTCACCATTCTGCTTTCAGTTTGGAACCAACCATAGAGAACACCTCCTTTAAATGGTAGGTGTCAGTTAGTTTGCACCAGTGATGAAAAAGTGACTATTAGAGGAAATTAGTACCAGAGAAGTCGGATAGATGCTGTCATTGTACCTGACAATATGCCTTGTTAGTCTTTGGTACTGGTTTTGGAAAGGTTTGGAGATGTTGGCTAGAGAAGCCTTAGAATATGCAAAGCACAGCTTGATGGGCAATTCTGGAGGAAACTTAGATCAGGATGCTAATAGGAATGTGGACAACATAGACCAGTCTCATAAGGTTTCCATTGTGAGTGAGAACACTACCCACAATTGGACTAGTGTCCATTATATTATATTTTGGCAAATAATTTGTTTAAATTTTGTGTAAGTCCTAAGACTTTCTGTGAACCTGAAAAGCGATGGACTAACTAATATGGTGGGGAAACTGTCAAGGGAGCCAATACATTGGTAATGTTGGATGTATTTACAATAAAAAATTAGGAGACAAATCAGAGACCTCATCATGTGAAAATTGTACTTCTTAACCAGAAAGAAAGCACCTGCGAAGTTAAAGCTAAAGACAATCTGATAGCTCAAAGAATTAGTCTTATAAAGAACTCAAGTATTTTTTGCATCTGGACAACAGAAGTGATGCTCGATGGAATATAGGAAACTGTCCAGATCGTACCTATCACAGGCTCAGGAGTGTAAAATGATAAGCTGCTTTGAAAGACTACTTTGAGGAGTCAGCGTCAGCGTGGACTTTGGGGAGGGAGAACTAGATCTGTCCCACCTGAAACAGTCCCGTGCACCAGCCACTGCCTGGACTGGGACCTCCAGAGCCAAGCCTCTCCCGCTGGGCCCCTACTGGCAGAGGGACAGTTAGATCTCAGTTCCTTCTGGCTCCTGGGCTGGTAAACAAAAGTGTCAACCCCTCCCCCAAGTGACTGGGGGAGCCAGAGAAACATATGCTCTAGTGATAGTTATTAAGGTGAAATGCAATTGAAAGCCTGTGGTGCTTTGGTGTTTCACTGACCTTGCAGGTCTTGGGCCAGTGGTCTGATCATCTATTCAGAAGATAGCAGTATGCAGCACTGCATGTAGCGGGGCGGGTCTCCTTCTGAGAAGGGTAGCCATTGTCGATTCCCCATAGTCTCACTCTGAAGTACTACACTGTTTATTGTTTTGTAGCTTTGGGTTTTATTCTCTTTTGCTTTGTTTGATTATGTTATACCCAGTGACATGAGCAGCTATTTCAATGATAGTAAGAATTATATGGTAGCCATTTTGAATTTACTGTTGTGATTTTACATTTGTTGTATTACAAATATAAATAGGGACTATTGAGAATTATATCAGGTTTCTAGTAAATAGATTAATTGGTATAATTTATATAGGATATTCATGAACAGGAAAAATTTGACTTTTCGTAATAGCTAATAACTCGAATTCTCATGAAATATTCTTTTTATAGTAAAAGGACATGATAGAATTAAAAAATATATATATATATATCATTTTGTATTTACTTACCACAAATAAAGACAAGGAATGAAAAGTTCAATGGCGATGTGTAATGAATTCAAAGCCCTTTCGAAAGTAATTGCCTGGATGTAGTACAGTCATTTAAATAATGTGACTCTTTCAGTCTGCTTTTCTTAGTCATTTACTGACAGCGTTCATTTTCTCTGAAGGCCAGTTACAGGAATGAGGCACTGAGTAGCTATAAATTTTAATCTGTTTTAAAACTATGTCATGATGTGTTCTCACATCCTTTATAAATAGTAGGAAGATTCAGAGAAAGTTATTGGTAAAATTGCTATTTTTCAGTCATTCTTGAACATATTTACATACATGCCTTCTATACCTAAAATGACCTTTATACTTACAAGTAATTATTACATGTCAAAGGAGTACCAGAAATTTTGAAACATCTGAATATATCAAATACTCCTGGTGTAGCAGAATTTATGACATTGAATAGGGTGTGACATGCTTGCAAAAATATTGAATGGTAGGAGATTGTGGGCAGTATGATTATTGGAATGTTGAATTGTACATTGCTCAATTTACTTCAAAAAGGATAATAGATCAATCTTCAGGTTCAATACAAAGTTCAAGTTAAGTTGAATTTTTAAAGACAAATAGATTAGAGTGCAAGCATTCCAGAAGTTTAAGCAAAGGAGCAGCAAATCCAAGAAAGCAAGTTTTACTTAGACATGAGAGTTGCCCACAAAATGATTTGGTGGAACATAAGTTGCATTTAAATTAAAAAAGAGTTATGAAAAGCAATTTTCAAAAGTTGTCCCTCTTTTTTCCTCAGGAGTAGGGATTCTTCATAGCTTTGAGCAGAAGCATGACTGAGACACTTTGTTCTTGTGAGTTCTGTTTGGGAAAATTAACTCATGCATTAGCAGGTGGAGAGAATTTCCATAATAAGTGCGTGGGTGTAAAACAAAGAAAGAAAGGAGGGCATATTTTCTTTAAGCAGCTATCTTTTCTTCTTGAAAATTATTTGGGTCCCAAATATATTTTCTTATCTCCCTGACCCTGTCCCTGTCTCTCTCTATCTCCTTACTCACACAGAGTCAAGACAAAATTCATTCAAAAGACAAAGACAATTCTGGATTTTGCTTTGGTGCTTAATAAGATTTATCAAAACTTATTTATTGTTACCAAGTATTCTTGTTACACATATATTAAAATATTTAGTAGTGATTATGCTCTAAGTTGCTGTCACATCAGGGTTTACTTATTGCCTGAACTTGTGACCCACTCACCTGCCTCTTCACAATGGGTCCTGCTGGTCTCAAGTTGGAAATCATAATTTTAATGGCTTTTCATTCTACAGTGTGCCAACCACTGTGTCAACTACATTTCATGGGCAACATAGTTCATCACTGTAATAATTCTACATTGTTTATTTTACAAATGAATTCACCGATTTTCAGAGAGACCAATAACTAACTTTGTTTCACACTACGTCATAAATTAATGAATGGAAGATTCTATGCTCCATGTTCTTTCTTGCAGTGACTATCATAGTGATATGAAGATTGACTGACTACATAACTGATGAGGATAAAGCCTTAGGAAATTATGCAAACCTAAATAAAGTTGACATTATCCAAGATGATACCACGTTTACATGAATAAGAGCTCTACGATGGTGGGTGGAATGTTTTTAAAAAAACAAGTGAAAAACTAGTAATGTAGGAAATTTAGAAAACAATTATTAAGAAGACCAAACAACTTTTCCTCACATCAACAGCAAAGCGTAGCTACATTTTAGATTTTAATTTTACCTATGATTATTTTTCTTGTGTAATTTTAAAATCTACTTTGATACTTTCTGGTCAAGACCTTCAATGTTATCAAATACAAGTATCACTTTTTTAATAGTTCATTATCTGTCACTTTACACAACACTTTTTTCCATAATTTTCTCCAGGTCATCGTAGTCTAATTTTCTCCTCAGAATGAGGTGGCTTATTATCTCATTAATGGATTCAAAATTACACCCTTCGTTTCATTTTTCTTTATTCATTAACCAACTCATAAACTTGTTTAAATAATGCAACTAGCATAGAAGCAACAGTTTCTGAGCAACATTCATAATTGGTCAAGTTTTCAGATTGTGTTTTATTGGGAAAGAGCAGAACAACACCTTCTTTAGTTTGTTTTAAAGAAATAAGGGAGCATAGCCCATGAGAAAGAAGGCAATGGTTTTCTTGCAGAGGTATATGGGTCTATAAATTTTATAGTCCTGTGTAGCATGGAACATGTGGAAGATAATATAGCCTCTCTTTTGGATGAAATTATTGAGTACAGAAACTCTCATATTAATAAGAACTTTCTCTTGAAAGAAGGATAGTTTGAACAAATACCAGATATAGGATAAAAACTGATTCTGCTAGCAATTTCTTAATCTTTTTTATTATGAAGAGACTTGTATTCAATTCCTGGGTATACATTTTATATATCATTTTGTGTCTTCCAGATATTTATTCAAGGTAGATATTATTACCTTTATATTATGAATCTGGTAATATATATTTAGAGAATTAAATTTTAAGGCCATTTGTTATGTAATAGAATCGCAATACTCATTTGTTTAGTCCAATATCATGTCGGCTTCTTGTATTATCATCTACCAACTAAGAATGAAACTTACATATTTCTTTGGAAGTTTAAGAAAACCATGAATAGAAAACCTAGTGAGAAGGCTTACCAGGTATTAATTTATCAGTGTTTAATATTAAGCCACTATTAACATTTTTAAACAGAAATAAGTTACAAGTGAATTGCTAGTTAGAGTTTAAAGAGGATGACATATTTAAAATTCTATAAATGGATGGAGGTGGTTTTATAACCTATGAACTTTTAAAAATTGATGTCAAATTAATAAAATTTGGGTTTGGGTCATTTACATTTGCTATACAAACTTTGGTAATTAATATTACCTAATTATTTATGCTATGATATAATAATTTATTTTTAAGTTAAAAACTTAATGACTATTAGATATGGTATTGAGAATTTAGGCCTTGAAAACAAAATTCATTGTTATTTCAACTTGTCATTCTTTAATTTTTAAGAAGGTGAATTGCAATGAAATGAGTTATCAGTGATGACCTATCAGGAAAGATTGAATATATCTCACAAAAGTATTCTTTGAATATAATGAAATTATATTTAAATGAATATTATGTTTTGTTTTTAGTTTTGTTGTTTTGTTTTGCTTTGTTTTGATATACTTTTCTCATGGTGTAGTACGTGCTGGCCTTGAACTCACTATGTAGCTGAGGCTGGTCTTAAACTTGTGGCGATAGTCCTGCCTCAGTCTCCCGAGTGCTGGGATTGCTGGCGTGCAACACTGCACCCTGCAAGTTTTTTGTTTTATCTTGACTTTTACCCTTCATGCTTTCAATTGCCTTTGCCTAATCACTTTTCAAAAATAACTTACTCATACCACTACCAATTCTTGTAATATTTTTTCCTTTGATGAACCTAAAATGCAAGTAGACTAAATTAGTGCTTATCCAAACTTTACTTATTATCACAGTTTACACTCTTCCAAAAAAGATCCCTGTGGAAATACATGCAGAGTGGCATTACATAATACGCCTTCATTCCCACAAGAAAATGACTTTTTCAAAATGCAACTCTAAAGTGACTATAAAGAGTACACAGTAAGTTCAACCATGAATTTTCTGCATCCAGTAAAGTAAATAGCATTTGAGCTATGCGAATTGTCCTTTTTTAAGAAAACTAGATAATTTTACATGGTAATTGAGCAACTACTATTTGTGCCAAGAAAGACTTTGGAAGTCATTGAGACTGTGTAGTCACTCCTCTAGTCTGCCTACTAAAAGATGAGACCATTTTGATTTGTGAATTTATGTTGAGTGAAATAGGTCTGAAGAAGAACTGGACAAGACAAGAAAACACTAAATTGTGCCTGATAGGACAGAAAAGAACAAGCCTTAAAGGACATTAAGTAAAAAAGGAGTTGGAGAGGATGTCTTGGGAAAAGTAGATGAGGAAGTTTTGAAAGAAGTGGAAGTATACAAAGAATGAATTATTAAAAATGACAAAAAGAAATCTAATTGTAGTTAGTATGTCATATTTTCTAGCCCGACATAGTTAGAAAAATGTGACCCTACTAATCAGGAATCTGGGCTGTGAGGACTCTGTGTGTGTGTGTGTGTGTGTGTGTGTGTGTGTGTGTGTGTATGTACATAGGCCCAAGGATATACATACTCTCATTGAATTCCTTTTAGCCTCTTAGCCTCTCAAGAAGAACACAAAAAGATGACTAGACAAGTCCTTCATACAATAAAACGTGTGAATTAAATGAAAACCTAAGAAGACATTTTGTTTGACATAAAAGCTAACAGAATTGTTATACATGTGTGCATAGTAATGTTTATGCGTATATTTACAAATATGTCATATCCTAAAATGAGCAATTATTTTCAATCTTTTATCTAATTACATGAAAGTTTACAATCACTGTTACTTTAATTATTAGGGCTCTTTGAACAAAGGTATCGTTACTGTGTTAGAAAACTGTACATTGATTTTAGATTTTTGAACCAGGGAAAATTATCACTCTTATTTATTCCAAGTTTGTATTTTTCTCCTTTCTTGTAATTGGAGGTAAAAGAGATAGCATGCACAATTTCAAAAAGAATGTTTAATTCTCTCATTTCAAAACATTTTCTATATTGTTAAAGAATTTTAACATTATTCACTGTTATGGAAAAGTTGTGTAGAACTTTAGGGTACAAGAGTATCTAAATGCATTTCTCAAACATGTTAGCATAAACACATATTTAAATTTAGGTAAAAGGGAAATGACTTACTTTCATATTAAGCAAGAGGAAAATATGTATTTGACTTCCTTATTACTTTTGTTAGATAGATAAATTACATGACCTCTACACTCAGGGGATTGTGTATTTGTCTTAAAAGCACTGATTTTACACATTTATAATATTCAAAGACACTGGAATGTCAAGATACCTAGAGGTATCCAGTATTTTTCTGTGTGATTCTGAAATCTATGACTATAAAAGTCGTGTCTAAAAATATACATTATTTTTCACATTGAAGATGTGTGCCTGTTTGAAATATAATCAAAATTAGTAAGCCTTGGTGATAGAACAATTTAGCATGCAATTTCCTTACCTGGCATACTCCTGTATTTTCAGGACAAGTTATTTTTCACTACTAATTTTATTATATATTGGTATATAATTTAACAGTATAAGTAAAACTTTTACACGACAATGCTTCTCTTGCTGCTTAAGTTTACATTATGTTTCTAAAATTGAGTTTGTGCTGTTTTTCAAATTTAAATATGAACCAGTGTAGTAATCTCTTAGTATTAGCATGAAGTTGCAGAGATTCACAATAAAACTTGAAGTTATATGACAGATAATGATCAGAAATTTTACTTATGGTATAATTCAATTAGAATTGAATTTCAATCAATATAAATTGATTTGAAGGAGATTTTGTAGACAGGTTGCACAAGACCTTGATCATCTACCTAGAAAATGCATTTTAGCACTGCTTTGTTCTTTTTCACTTCTTTTTTTTATTTTAAAGAGAATAGAACAAAACAAAACAAAACACAGCAAAACAGAGCAAAAGAAAACAGAATAGAGTCAAACATAATATAGCATTTCAAAACAACACTGCAAGCTATACAGGTTTTCAAAACATAACAACAGGAGATTAACAATGGTTACCCTAGTGTCTTTTGCTTTCTTCAAAATGGTTGTTCTTACATTTACAGACAATAAACTCAAACACAACAAAGTAATATAAAACCAGATAAAACAAAAGAGCATGACAGACCTTCAAGTCAGATAACAAGAAACCAGCAATGGTTACCGTAGTGTCAGATTTTTCAAAAGAGCTGTTCCTATCTTCTCACATATTGCAATCAAATAGTAGGAAAGGGACTTAAACCAATCAAATCAAAGAATAAAAGCACCATTGGACTTCAGAACCTTTTCTTAATATTTATTAGGAATTTTGTATCTTATTGAGTCTTTCAGTTTCTTACACTAGGAAGATGATGTGGTGTTTACACATGTGTGTTTGGTTTATTTCACTTATGAGTATGGTCTGAAGTCACATCCATTTACATATAAAAGCCACAATGTGATCATTTTTTACAGCTGAATAGTACTCCATTGTATAAAAGTACCACATCTTCTTTATCCAGTCCTCAATTGATGGGCATTTGGGTTGTTTCCAAGATTTGGCTATTACAAATTGTGCTGCTATAAACATGGGTGCACATACATCACTGTGGTAAGATGATTTCACTTCTTCTGGAAATATGCCCAGAGTGGAATAGCTGGGTCAAATGGGACTTCCAATCCCAGCTTTTTGAGAAACCTCCAAACTGACCTCCACAGTGGTTGCACCCGTATGCACTCCCACCAACAGCGGAGAATGGTTCCTCTTTCCCCACAGCCTCTCCAGCATTTATCGTTGGTGGTTTTCTTGATCCTGGCCATTCTTTCTGGAGTGAGATAAAATCTCAGAGTTGTTTTAATTTTCATTTCTCTAATGACCAATGATGCTGAACATTTTTTCATGTATTTATTTGCCATTCGTATTTGCTCTGCTGAGAAGTGTGTTTTCATCTCAGATGCCCATTTTTGGTTTGGGTCTTTGAATTTCGAGGGCCTGATATTTTTTAATTCTTTATATGTTCTAGATAGAAGACCTTTGTCTGAAGGGCAGTTGACTAAAATTTTTTCCCAATTTGTGGGTTTTTTTTTTTCACTCTGTTGGAGATTTCTTTTGACATGCAAAAGCTTTTTAACAAGACAAGATCCCAGTTGTTGATTCCGGGAAGTGTTTCCCATGCAGTTTGACTTTTGTTCATGAATTCTCCACCTACCCCTATGTCTTCAAGATTTCTACCTACTTTGTTTTCCAGCAGATTTAGTGTTTCTGTTTTAATATTTAGATCTTTGATCCATTTTGACTTTAGTTTAGTGCATGGCGATAGGCTTGGGTCTAGTTTTAGTTTTCAGCATATGGAAAGTCAGTTTTTCCAGCACCATTTATTAAAGAGGCTATCTTTCTTCCAGTGAACATGTTTGGCCACTTTGTCAAAGATAAGGTGGCTGAGTGTGTTTGTACTTGGGGTTGTATCTTCTAGTCTATTCCATTGATTCTCAGGTCTGTTTTGATTCCAGTAGTATGCTGATTTGATTACAGTAGCTTTGTAGTATAGTATCAACTCTTGGATTGCGATGCCTCCTGTCCTGCCCTTGCTGCCCAGAAGTGCTGTTGCTATTCTAGGTCTTTTCTGGTTCCAGATGAATTTTAAGAATGATTTCTCTAGATCTGTGAGGTATGCTAATGGTATTTGGATGAGAATTGCATTTAATCTGTATAATAATTTTGGTAGAATGGCCATTTTCATAATGTTTGCTCTTCCTATCCATGAGCATGGAATGTCTTTCCATTTTCTGAGATCCTCTTCAATTTCTTTTTTCAGAGTACTGTAATTTTCATTGAATAGATCTTTTGCTTCCTTTGTTAGGCAGATTCCTAAGTATTTCATTTTTTTGATGCTATTGTAAAGGGTGTGGTTTCTCCTATTTCTCTCTCAGTGCATTTGTTGTTTGTGTACAGGAATGTGACTGATTTCTGAGTATTGATTTTGTATCCAGCTACATTACTGAATTTGGTTATGATATCCGGAAGTCTTTCTATGGACTTTTGTGGGTCTTCTATGTAGAGTATCATGTCATCTACAAATAGTGATAACTTAACTTCTTCCTTTCCTATTCTTGTTCCTTTTATTCCTCTCTCTTGTCTAATTGCTCTGGCTAATGTTTCCAGCACTATATTAAATAGGAGCAGTGAAAGTGGGCATCCTTGTCTTGTTCCCGATTTTAGAGTGAAAGCTTTCAGTTTTTGACCATTTAATGTGATACGGGCTGTTGGTTTGTCATAGATGGCTTTTATCAGATTGAGATAAAGGACATCAATTCCAATTTTCTGTAGGGTTCTAATCATGAAGGAGTGTTGGACTTTATCAAAAGCTTTTTCTGCATCTATTGAAATGACCGTGTGTTTCTTATCTTTGGCTCTATTGATATGGTGTATTACATTTATTGATTTGCATATGTTGAACCATCCTTGCATTCCTGGGATGAATCCTACTTGGTCGTGGTGTATAATCTTCTTGATGACTTGCTGGATTCTGTTTGCCAGTATTTTATTGAGGATTTTTGCATCAATGTTCATTAAGGATACTGGTCTGTAGTTCTCTTTCTTGGTTGGGTCTTTCTCTGGTTTTGGTATTAGGGTAACACTTGCTTCCAGGAATGATTTAGGAAGACTTCCTTCCCTTTTGATTTCATTGAAGAGTTTGAGGAGTGTTGGCATTAAGTCTTCCTTGAATTTCTTGTAGAACTCAGCTGTGAATCCATCAGGACCAGGACTTTTCTTGGTTGGTAAGGTTCTAATTGCATTTTTGATTTCATTAACTGAAACTGGGCTATTAAGTAGTTTTACCTCTTCTTCACCCAGTTTTGGTAATTGATATGTTTCTAGAAATCTGTCCATTTCTTCGGTGTGATTGAACCTATGAGAGTAAAGATTTTTGAAATAGGTGTTGATGATCTTCTATATTTCCACAGGGTCTGTAGGGATTTGACCCTTTTCATTCCTTATTGCATGAATTTGTGTTTTCTCTTTCCTTTTTTTAATAAGGTTGGCTAGCAGCTTATCAATTTTATTTATTCTTTCAAAAAAACAATGCTTTGATTCATTGATTCTTTGTATTGTTTTCTTAGTCTCAATTGTATTAATTTTTGCTGTGATATTTACAATTTCCTCCCTTCTTTTGGCTTTGGGTTGGGCTTGTTCTTCTTTTTCTAGATGTTTCAGGTGTAACATCAGGTTGTTTTTTTGCATTTGTTCCATTTTCCGGATGTGGGAATTCATCGCAATAAATTTCACTCTGAAGACTGCTTTCATTGCATCCCACAGAATCTGGGAGGTTGCATTTGTATTTTCATTTACTTGTAGATATTGTTTGATTTCTTCTTTAATTTCCTCTGTGACCCCCTGATTGTTCAGGAGTGTGCTATTTAATTTCCATGTGTTTATGGAGTTTTTGTAATTTCTTTTGTCGTTAATTTCCAGTTTGATGGCACTATGATCAGATAGTATGCATGGGATAATTCCGATTCCTTTGCATTTATTTTATCATGTTCTATGGACCAATATATGGTCTATTCTAGAGAATGTACCATGTGAAGCTGAGAAGAATGTATACTCTGATGTTGTTGGGTGGAAAACTCTGTAGACATCTACCAGGTCCATTTGTTCACAGGTTTCATTCAGTTCTGTTATTTCTTTGCTGATTTTCTGTCTAGTTGATCTGTCTCTTTGAGTCAAGGGTGTGTTAAGGTCTCCTGTTGTAATTGCGTTATTATTTATTTGATTTTTCATTTCTATTAATATTTGTTTTACATAGGTGGGTGCTCCCATACTTGGCGCATATATATTTAAGATTGTTATTTCTTCCTCTTGTAGTTTTCCTCTAACCAGTATGTAGTGACCTTCTTTGTCTCTTTTGACCATTATTTGTTTGAAGTTCACATTATCTGCGAACAGAATAGCTACCCTGCTTTTTTCTGTGTTTCTGTTGCATGGAGTATTGTCTTCCATCCTTTTACTTTCAGTCTATGAATTTCCTTTTGGGTTAGATGGGTTTCTTGTAGACAGCGTATGGTTGGATGTTGTTTCTTGATCCATTCTGGCAGTCTGTTCCTTTTGATTGGTGAATTGAGGCCACTTACATAAATCATTATAACTGATATATACTGGCTTGTTTTAGTCATGTTATCTTTCTGCAGTGTTTTTTTTTTTTACCTTTTCCCTCTACTTCATTGTTTGCCCTGCTTGGTGTTCTTCTTCTGTTGATGTTTTTGACATCATAGCTATTTTCATGTGTATCCAGAGTATCTTTCAGTATTCTTTGCAGGGTTGGTTTTGTGGTCATGAAGTTTTTCAGCTGCTCTTTTTCATGGAAGTATCTTATTCCTCCATCAATTTTGAAGGATAATTTTGCAGGGTGCATCAGTCTGGGTTGGAAGTTGTTTTCCTTTAGGACTTGAAATACTTCACTCCATGCTCTTCTTGACTTCATTGTTTGTGTTGAGAGGTCTGCTGTAATTCTGATGGGCTTTCCTTTATAGGTGATTTGCTTCTTTTCTCTCATAGCTTTTAATATTCTGTTCTTATGTTCAATTTCTGGAATGCTGATAATTATATGTCTGGGTGTTGATTTATTTTGGTTATGGCTAGTTGGAGTGCTATATGCTTCACTTATCTGTATGTCAGGTTCCTTACCCATGTTTGGGAAATTTAGAGCTATGACTTCTTTAAATAGTGATTTTATATCATTTGTGTTTTCTTCTTCTTTTTCCTTTACACCTATTAGTCTTATATTGTTTTTATTTGCACTATCTTGCAACTGCTGAATTGCTATTTCCCAATTCCTTGTTATTTTTAAAAGATGTTTCCTTTCTTCCTCACTAGCTGCCATCATGTCTTTGAGGTCTGAAAATCTATTTTCACATTCATTGAGGTGGCTTTGCCAGCTTTCAGTGGCATTCTTGATTTCCTGGATATCTCTTTGTATCTGTTTCATGCATTCTAATTCTTTCTTGTGTTCTTTGTTCAAGGTTTCCATCCTTTTGCAGTGTTCCTCTATTTTTCCAACTATATCTTCTTTAGATGTGCTCAGCATTTCTTTCATTACATTTATCATCTCTTGTTTTACCTGGGAAATCATTTCTAACCTCAGTTCCTTTAAAGTTTCATAGAGTTGTTTCTTTACTTCATTTGCTATCATTTCAGAAGTTTCAGGTGTGTGGCTCATATTTTCTTCTGTGTCCATGTTTCTTTGGCTCATTTGGGAAGGACCAGAGGTGCAGGATTGTATTTTGCTCTTTCATTTCATCATTTTCCTGTATTCCACTGTGGGAGTTGAATCCAACATGCACAGTTGAGGTGCCAAGGCTAGGTGATACTCACAATGCACACCTTCAGCTCCAGCCAAGACTACCACTCTGGCTGTTCTGTTGCTGGGCAGTGTCTGGGTGGTGCCCAGGCAGGATGCCAGGGAAGTTCCAAACTTCCCATGCCAATGGTGAAGGGGTGCAGACTCCTACTTGTCTGTTGGCAAGGTCCCAAGCTGCACCGCCAGGTGGAATTTGCTGTGCACACCCCCAACGCAAGCGAGGCCAT